>JAYJMB010006069.1:0-11368 GCA_036873735.1 Pouteria campechiana
AGCCTATATGTGATGGAGAGAAGCATATTATTCAATAAATCTGTTGTTCGGATGGAAATTAAACATGGGGTAATCTTGAATCATTATTTCATACTTTCGATGTTGTTTAACTAGAAGAGAATAGATCTAATTCCATGGGAAAAAAAAAACAAAAAACAATCAGCTGGCAAAATAATCTACAAATTAAGACATCTGACAAAAAGAAAATCGACCGATCTCCTCAAGATGTATTTTATAGTGATTATCTTCCATTCTTAGCCAATTTTCTGGAGTTTGTGATGTAATTTTTGTCATTTACACTGTAGAAATACATGCTGCCATCCCATCTTTGGACTGAGGCACTGTGTTCCCCTGACCTTTGATGGGACAGGCTCGAATGTTAGTCGGAAATGGATTGCGCGTAAACTCAACCTTATCTGCTTGGATTTCATCCGTGTTCCCAAGTATCGCCAAAGAAACACGATAGCTGAATATCTTTATTCTCGGGCATATATAAAGGACTTCAAAAGGGGCCTTTAACCTTCATTCCCGTGTATGGCGCGGAACATCAGAGCATAAAAAACCTTGTAACCAACGAGAAACCAAAGAATCTGAACTGTCTTAAGGAATATATAAATATATCCCCCAGTTCACTACAGCTCTGGTGCTGTGGTGTGGTCGGTTATCACGTCAGTCTTACACACTGAAGGTCCCCAGTTCGAACCTGGGCAGCACCAATATCTAGCGTATTTCAATCTTTCTTGAGAAGCTTGTTCATAAAAATTACGAGGGTCTTAGAAATTTGTTTTTGTGAATTAAAGATTGTCTCTCGAACGAATCAGAAAGTAGAAAAGCCCCTAGCAATGTTTGTCATAGCTTAATTGTGTAGAGAAAGTTTGGATGGAATTGACCATTTTGCAAGCTGGGCTGATCAAACTGCTTGTGTACTAAAGTTGAACTAATGATGAGAAACTTTCAAATCATCTCCCCACCCCTCCTCTCTCTCTCTCACACACACAATCACACACCAGTTATTCTTGTTGCTCAAACTAAATGAGTAGCGTGACCTGAAGGTTAGGCTTTGAGCCATAAACATGAAGATTCAGAAGCTACTTGCATTGAGAACAACCGTTGTGATGTGCGCATTCAAAATCATAGACAATTCTGATCCATCTCTAGTACAAGCTGTTAAGTGAATAAGAGATTTGTGGAGAACGTATATCTCCCAATTTCTACTCTTTGCCTTTGCCACTGGTCGTGCAAAAGTATGGCAAAATAATGAGTGGCGTACCGTTGGCAAACATATATTAAATTATGGTGATCAAAGGGGTTGGAGCCACAAGCCATGGAGGGTGCGAGTTGTGCAGCTATGTGGCTCATATTTAAGCTTATGAGCTTATGTGGTAGTCCAATAGTTCAGAGATTGAAAGTGTACACCTTTTATAAGTTCTTGAAATTTTGAAACATTGGCTTTTGTATCTAATATGTAGCTAGAAATGAAAGAGGGAGAAGTGGAGGAGACAATCATGTACAATAAGGAGATATGGCTGAAATGAAGCTGAGATGATTGAAAATTTATCTTAAGCTGCGCAAGCCCTTTAGTGCAATCCAAGACCTATTTAGATTTCTATTACAACATGGACACACGGTCCACAAATAACAGATGGAATGTGTGGAATCTGCTAAGGAGATTTTGAGACGTGACTACAAAAAGTTAGACATACTAAAAGGTAGTAGTACAGAAGAAGAAGAAGAAAACTCTTGTTGGAGTATCAAACCTGAAAATCAAACAGAATGGGGTGGAATTTTATATGCTTAATTTAAATAAAGGAGGAATCAAAGAAGAAACTTCTTATTTCTATGGTAAAATGCAGGCTAAGAATTATTTGCACCGGTAGGTTTAACAAGGTGAATTATTTTAAGTGAAAAGTCATGATTGAAAATTAAAAGAAAAAAAGTGTTATTTGTGAAGCTAAAATGTTATTGTATTTGAATGAAGGAAGAAAGTTAAGGAAGAGAAAGATTGCTGAGGAAAGTCAAAAGATCGCCATGTAACAACTTTTAAAAATAAAGTTACATAAGCAATTCTTATTAAATGACATCTTGTTATCTTATTGTGATAAATGAATTTATTAAAAATGAAATGAAAACCATTCATTTATCTAACCTAGAAGATTTTCAGCAAAATGCTTTTTTAATGGTGGAAAAAAGAGTATAAGACTATGAAGCAAGGAGGCTTTTGCACTTCTCAGCGAAGTCCATGTTACAAGCTATTTTCATGTTGGCAGGCAAAACATGTGACTGCCAGCCAATTTACAAGCCACTTTCACGAACAAAATCATTTTTATTCGTTTTATTCAATGTGAATGTCAATGGAAGCAATCATCCTTTGGCAAATTCACTCTCATGATTTTCTTTCATGCTTCTCATAATTATTGAATAGTGTTTACTATCTTTTCTTTATTATTTTTCTACTTGTATTTATATCGAATGGATAAGAAGCCATATGCATAGAGCATTTCACTTTCTTTTCTAATTACGAAAACCAATAAATCATCCCTTTCCAGGGAATATACACCATCTTGTTATCCTTAAAAAAAAAAATTTCTTTTAAATTCAAGGGCAATGTATTAGCTCCCTGGATAGAATGAGCAATCATTCAGGTTTCATTGCACCTGAGTTACCTAGATTTTCCTTGAGCTTTGTTTTAAAACCCGGAAAAGGGGAGGAAATGGTTTTGACCTTATTCCCCTCCCTTTAAAATGATTTATCTATCCCATTTATCCTCAATAATTTTACTTTTGCTACATTATTATCTATATTTGTAATCACAGACCCAAACTTCTCTTATCATTAATCCTATCTATTTTATTTATTTATTTATTTAATAAATGACATAATTTTATTTCCGTTTCCCTAACTTTTCTAAACTATCTATTTTATTTTTTCTTTATTTAATAAATGACATAATTTTGTTTCCATTTCCCTAACTTTTCTAAATTCTACTTTTTATTCTCTTTTCCAAGTACCCAACAAAAAGAGTCTCATTGCAAGGTGTTGAGGTTGAGAAAACAAGCACACTAATCAAACACAGATTTATATGGTTCAACATAAAGCATAAAGCCTACTCGAAAGAAAAGCAATGATTTCACTGCTAGAAATCACTTTGCAACTTTAGGCAAGGGACAATAATCTATGCAGGAGTTCCAATTACACAGACACCAGACACCTTGAAGCAGTAGGTGTGACATTGTTTTGTTTTTAAACCCTATAATAAAATCATCTATCAGTTCTTAAGAATCTATCATGTCTTATAAAGGGAGAATACCATGAAATAATATACATTTTGGCCAGACAAAAAAAAAAAAAAATGAAAAAAATCTCCGCCTATTTATAAGTCTGATGCCATTACCATCAGCAACTATCTGATTGTAGTGGTTTGCAGACATTACCTATCTCGGTTCCTCGGATGAGATTCGCCTAGTCGGCCTTCTGTCACCGCCCCTGTGGATTTATGAATTGTGAGAACACAGCAGTCGTGTTTAGGTCTGAATCCGCGCTCGTTTGGCTATGGCCTTCAATGCTCAAGTTGCTAGTGTCTAAATCTGTGCTCTCCGGAATCGCTGCCAAGCTATAAGTGACCTTCTGATCTGTAACTGGGATCCCACCTCCAGTATTATCTTCCAACTGAAGTGCAAATTCTAGATTCCACAAGACGTCTCCCATGGACGGCCTATCCACGCCATGATCAGCCAAGCATTTATGTGCTATATTCACATACTTCTTGAGGCACTCGGGCTTGATCTTTCCCTTGAGATGAGGATCAATGGCATCCTCTAGAGTTCCCTTTCTCTGGCAATGCAAGGCCCAATCTGCCAGACTTACCTGTTCCTTTGGAAGGCTCGGATTCAGTGCAGGCCTCGCGAATAAAACCTCAAAAAGAACTACCCCAAAAGAATACACATCAGATTTATCTGTCAATTGCTGCCTTCTGAAGTACTCTGGATCCAAATACCCAAAGCTACCTTTCACCACTGTGCTAACATGGGTTTGATCGATGTTAGGACCTGTTTTAGATAGCCCGAAATCAGATACTTTTGCGACCCATTTCTCATCTATAAGGATATTGGTAGTTTTCACATCTCTATGAATGATTGTGTATCTAGCACCTGTGTGAAGGTAGTGAAGTCCCCTTGCAGCACCTATGCAAATCTCCAACCTATTCTTCCATGATAATGGTGGCTCTTTAGTCTTATACAAATGCTCCCTCAAAGTCCCACGGGCCATATAGTCATAAACCAAGATCATCTCACCATTTTCCTCACAACATCCAATCAAAGAAACCAAATGCCGGTGCCTCAGCTTAGAAAGCATCTCAATTTCAGTCTGGAATTCATGAACACCTTGTTCAGAGGATGGATTTGCTCGTTTGATAGCTACTTTCGTGTCTCCATCGATGACTCCTCGGTAGACCTTCCCAAAGCCTCCAACTCCAATAACAAGTGATTCATCGAAGTTCTTCGTTCCACGTTTTATCTCAGAAAAAGCGAAATGCCGGCAAAGTTCAACACTCATGGAAGACAGATGACTGCTCCCATAGCTCTGGCCTGAAGTCGTCCTGGACCTGCTTGACCAATGTGAATTTGATCCACTGTAAAGTGGCAACCAGGCCGCTACCCTGCACGGTTCATTTCCCATCGGCTTCACACCAGAGCAGTAGAGCCCAGAAATTAATGAATACGCTATACAAATAGCAAGTGTGCCTCCAGCAACAGCAGCAAACACTGCGACCCAGTTATGAGATTTTTGTGGGTTACCTGCTATCATCTCTGCTGCAGCAAGCATAGGTGATGGAACTGGGTTGGGACCTGCCAAGCTACCATTTGCATCATTCATCTTGAATATCTCTAAGCCATTGAGGATCGCATCATAAATCTCAGGCTTGTCGTTAGCAGATGGGCGTAGTGCCACAAACAATTGCTCATCTCCAGGCCCATCACTGACAAACACTGCATAGTCCTTGTACACTGGCACGCCCTTTGAACCCGCCCATGCAATCACATCCGCACCACTTTGTGCAGTCTGGTTGTTGACATAGATGTCAAAAACTCTCTGGTTAGGCTTGGTCATTTCCAGCTCACAGAAGTGAAATCTAATGACATACATGAAATTTCCATCAACTTGAAAGACCCAAGTAAGATTGTAATTAATGTTAACCGTTGAATTTGGCCCCATTGATCTTGCGGAGCTGTAAACATCGACCGGAGCTATGTACTCCGGCACTGTCGTTGGATATTTGATTTTGGCCTTCTCTGAAAATGTGATTCCAGTCCCAGCGCCGAATACATATGGGAAGTCATCATACCATGCTCGAGTGAGGCCGGAATCGTTAGTTGCCGGTATGTACTGCCCACCAACATTTAGCCTCAGCATTGTCTGTAGTTTTGCAGTTCCAACATCAACTTCTTGATCAGGGAAGCCCACTAATATTGCAGACGACTGAAAGACATCTGGTATTTGAATCAATTCAATTCCATTGATGAAAGCATAGGAACCGTTGTGTTTGTCTGATGGCGTGAAGACCAGTTTGAGAGTCTTGGAGGTGGGAACCAAGGAGAATTCTCTTACAAGGTAGGCCTGTGTGAGCGCTGTAGCTGTGATGGCTGCACTGAAATTGCGGAGAAGCGTCGCCTCGTCTGCAACTACGGCGAAGTAGGAGTCCGTCGAATTTAGGCCGCTGTATGAAGATGGGTAGAAGTAAAGACGGAGCCAATACCGCTTTCCCGATGAAACTGGAAATTTATACGCTGATTCCTTGGTAAAGACTCTCGCCTTCATGTAAGGAATTTGTGAAGGTAGGGAAGGGTCCTGGAAGTCTGCCATGGAAGATTCTGAATTTTGTGAAGAGACAAGAAACTTTGAGCTAGAATCACCAGACCATTTTCTGCCATCGGTATCAACACCATCGGATGAAGAGCCACATGCCAAGAGAATCGAGTCCGATGCCGAGGTTACACACTTCAATCTGATGAAGAAAATTAATAGGGAAGCTAGAGAAAACAAAATGTGGTTATTTTTTTCCATTGTCGGCGTGAAAGATTCTTTAGAGAAGGCAATGGAGGAGGTGAGAAGGAGGGCTGAAAGAAGATGACAGGGTTGGCGCGTACAGGAAAACAGGGTAAGAACAGAGGAGGAGAGAAAGGAACGCCTGGGACGCCGTTTTCCTGAACGCCTAAAGAACAGGAAAACGATTTCTGGGTTTTATTCTACTCTTGATGTGTTCTCGTTATTCCATTTTTCTCTTATGTGTTTCTCTGGATTGAAGCAAGGGAAGGAGGAACAAAGAGATTGAGATTTTTTCTTTTCTCTCTTTCTCTCTTTCTTTGTTTTTACCAGAGAGAGTTTTTTGACCGGGTCGTCGCAAAGCCGGAAAGGAGTTCGTTAGAGATGAGCGATTGAGAGGGAAACGGAAGTCTTGGTTTGGAAAACGCTTTTAGAGCTTTGAATGGAAGCAGTTAATTACAGCAATGCCGGGGGCTGTTTGCGTCTTTGGAATAAATATTCATCAATATGGAATGAATACTATGAAAGTTATATACTTAATTAGATTCAGGCCTTGACAATCAGATCCAAATTTAAACATGATTTTATAAAATGATAGCTATGATATATATGTAAGGTTTTGTACCTTTTTTAATTGTAATTTTATATACGCTTTCATGTTATTAACTCCATAATATCCCAAGTATATATTTCCTCCTATTGTTATTATATTAAATGATGTATTTGGTTACATTCTTATATAAGTATTAGTCAATAAGATAATTACATAAAATCAAACTAACACAAATCCATCTGTGGTTATTTGTATATGCTAGAATTAAAACTTTTAAGATCTTTTAAGTTGTAGTTTGGTAAAATCTAATTTAAAGTTAATATAATTTTCTTATTTAAGATAAATTTAAAATCCACATTTTAAAGAACTCAAGGTACAACCTAATTCGTTAACTCAAAATAGAAATCAAGAAACCTAAACTGCATGAAAATAGATGTGTTCTTTACTCTAACTCACAATAAGCCATCAAAATCATGTGGCTTTTTTTTTTACCAATAAATTATATAATGAATAGCTTTAATTGAAGAATTGAAAACTACAGTTGTAACTGTTTGCCTCCGAGGTTAATTTAGAAATGGGAAAGCATATCATCTGCTGTTTCCTAATAAAAAAATATCATGAATAGATTTAATTAAACAATTGTAACCTTTTGTCTTAACTTATATTTAAATTTTGGAAAAGGAAGTTGAACTTAATTAGGTGGAAAAAGTAGATTATAAAAGGGTAAAATAAAAGGAAAGAGATGATATG
This sequence comes from Pouteria campechiana, assembly GCA_036873735.1. NCBI lineage: Eukaryota > Viridiplantae > Streptophyta > Magnoliopsida > Ericales > Sapotaceae > Pouteria > Pouteria campechiana. The sequence goes on from JAYJMB010006069.1 coordinate 7,346, forward strand.
ACAAAAATGAAGCCAATAATTGAAAATAAAATAAAGCGAATAATAAAAAAATAGATATACTTTCTGATTTATAGATATTATATTTTTGAATGACGTGAATTCCTCTCCAAGATGCATTAAAAAAGGATTTCCGGCAGTAAGAGCTCAAGTTGAAGGTCCACGTTTGGCCCATCCACTTGTGGGCCGGATATCAATACAAGTCAGGTAAGCCCCAATCGAGCCACACATATCAATGCTCAGAGATTAATTCTAATCTTGAATTAGATCTATTGCATTTTCCAAAATTAGACTTTCTTATGGAATTTTTTTTCTTATTATTTCTCCATTCATGCCATGTAAACTAATTATGTGAATGCTGAATTAAAACAATTGAACGATGTACAACTGAAAATAAAGTTAATTATATTAAAATAAATAGACTCTACATTAACAAATAAGAAATAATAATTAAAATAATTGAATAATTAAATGTCACATTTAAATTAAAAAGTACTAACATTGTGGCGGATGGCAAAAGCAACACGTTGTGGGCCCAAATCGACTCACACGCCGAGGCAGGGAAGATAAAGGTACATGAGGAGGTGGGGCCCACTTGGGAGATGGAGATCTTCAGCGTCCATCGGATGCGACGGGCGCGGTGCGAGAGAGAGAGAGAGAGAGAGAGAGAGAGTGAAGTCTAATCGGATGACGTGGCAGACAGTTCTGACGACCGACAGCGACCCTCGCGCTGCGACGGAGACAACACCGCGCGGGGAGCACGGGCGGCTCGGGGGCAGCAGCAGACATCGTCCAGTCATCTTTTCACAATCCTCTGTTGATGCCCACGTCACTTGCGCTGCAGTAAGACTTCGCGAAGCCTTCCAATGCAATATTCAGGCAGCTTATTTTTATTTTCTATAGTTAGTATCCTGACAAAGAAATGAGATATATTGATAATTTATCATGGGTTAAACAACTGAAAAATTCCCAATTATCTATTTTAAATGACGTCGCCATGAAAATATTCTGTTATTGTATTTTTTAATATAGAATAAATTGTATTTTATATTTAATTTATATATAAATAATAATAATATGTGTAAAATAAAGTCTATCTGTGCCTGTTTCAGATTCTACCCCACATGCTAATCTACAGAACTTGCATAGAAGATTAATTGTTGTGATAGATAATTTTTCTTTTATCTACCCAGCAAAGCTCTTTTAAGGCTCTCTTAATATTTAACTTGCAATAACTTTATACATATGACATCCTTTCTTACACTCCTCACATTATTTCCTCTCCCTTTCTTTCCTTTTCATTTCCACATATCCATAGCTACTTAGAAAATAGCTTGTTTGAAACGGGATGTGCCAGTTTTTCTACCTTCTTCCTTTTCCTTTTCAACGAATGGCAAAGATGGACTGCTCGATCCTGACATGGCCTGAGTCACACGTGGAAATAAAATCGAGACTCTTTCTTGCAATGATATGGGCATTTTTCATTTTCCACGCGTGACCCAGCTTTTTATATGCAAGGAACACTTTTCCATATTTGCAAATAACCATTGATATGATATATTTATACTTCTATCCAGCTAGCCTATTACCTTGGACTTAATGCTGATGACCCCTCAACAGTGGATTTTGCAAATAGTTCCTTGTATTTGCCACACTTTGACATCTAATCCTTCACTTCTAGCCCTCAGGAGAATCAACTGGTTCAATTCTCCACGTAAATGAAACCTATTTTATGCCAATCTATGTGAGCTGATAACCTTACATTTTATATAATTTTTTCATACATAAACCGTGCATGTTATTGGATTTGGGCATTATATATATATATATATATATATATATATATATATATGTGGGTTGATAACGTCACAAGATCTAAACTATGTGAGTTGATAACGTCACATTTTATATAATCTTTTCATTCATGAACTGTGTATGTTTTTGGATTTGTGCAATTTATATTCTGAAAGATCTACTGAGCCTACGGATTTAAGTTGAATTGAGTTGAGTCTTTGTTGTAGAGCCTTTTTGGGAATGGCATATCAAGTCACTTTCGTCTTGGATTTAAATAGGCTCTATGTTAAGATAGGAAGAATAGAGGCAAGAGATCTTTTCTTTGTCGTTAGAGGACATTGGGCTGGTGCATAATTTATGGGTTAGTCTTATCTTGGTACGGAAATATATAATGAGGTACTTTTAAAGATCTGTAAAACAAAAATAAAGAAAAGTGTCCTTGTTGGTGAGAGAGAAAACCAATGAATTGATTTCTACGGTTGGTGGAATTATTATTTTTCTTTGATAGCATAAGCTTTAAGCCAAACCATGTAAATCTTGGTACTTATGTTCAAAACCTTAACACATATTTCCTTAATTCTTTTTTTTAATTGTTGAAATTCAATTTTTTTAATGCAAATGTCACATATTGCAAGATTTGTCCAACTCAAAACTTAACTTCTACATAAACTAGATAGTGTTTTGTACTTCGTTATCTGAGCTGTGAATTAAACTTTCCTTACCTATTTCCATGGATAATAAATTATGGAGATGCATGATCTAGATCATCAGCCACTTAAAAAGTGACTGAACTGTAGATGAATGCTGACTATAGATTCACTGTAGCGCAGAATACAGCACAGCAGGTGCAGAGTGTATACTGTTGTACCATTCAGGGTATGGTGCAAAGGCGTCTAATCATCTTATGACAGTCTACCATCTCAGATGTCAAAGTGGAATGCTGCTTGATAGAAATGATTATCTATATTGTCATTATTACCATGACCACATTTTCAAAATGTTAATAATGTTTTCTGATTAAGTCGAGTTTTCAGTGTTTGTGGTGATGGATTCAATTCACGTTGAAAGGTATTGATAGATGCATTGTATTGGAAAGTCATATGATCCAATCAACCGAAAAATGGAATTTATGCATTGCACCTTTTGGCATGTTTGTGGCAAGTCTGTCTGTTCCAGCTAGCTGCGTTTTACAGTGAGAAAGAGAAAAAGCCTAACATCAGCCACTATCCTTGCACGTCACTTTCATGGCCCACCATGACTACTACCTGGTCCACCTAATTTCAGAATGATGTCTTGTTGATCAGAAGACACCATTGATCTTTTCAGTGAGGTTGTCATCTGTTGCTGAAGTGTGAAATGAGCAGTGTTAGAGCAAGCAGGCCGCAAGCATGTGCCAGAAATTGGATTGGTTTGAGATGGACTCTGGGGAAGAAATGCTCTTGTGATGAGACTAGGCCCCCGATTAGTAGAACGCAGAATTGTGAAGAACTAGAAATGAGCTGAAATAGCAGAATTTGGTAATGTAGAAGTAGGCATCCAAGAGCAGACCCATCCATTTGAAGTCCAACTGGAAGCCTGTGGGCAATTCCAGATATTTGAGGTGTATGCTAAGAAATGGAAATTGTGTTCAATGATAACTTGAACAGGCAAAAGTTTGGAGAATCTTACTGGTGCAAATAGGACTCCTCTCAGCATCTGCCCATTAATATTGGCAGTCATAAGGTAACCAGAATCAAAAGTACCATCAATCTTGCCTTGGACTTCGGATCCAATCTACAACGAAGTAGTCACCAATAGATGAAACTGATGAATAGTCACACTTAAATAAAAAGAAGGCAGGATGATCAACTAATCAGATAGACATGTATGAAAATGACAGAGGGTTTAAAACTGCTGACAATGTTTCTATTGGACTACATAAATCATCCTTCTTATGAACGTGTCTTCTTATTCTTGAGGGAGGGCTGGCAAGCCCAAGTGCCGTAATGTGGAAGAGAAAGAGGGACTGAAAAACTTGTAGAATAAAACCTTTCCTAGTTATTGAATGATCATTTACCATGTTGGGTAATATTGATCTGTAAGGAAGCTTTTGATGCAATGGCACATATTGCACTTGTGACCTCCCAGAGAGGACTGCATGGAGAAGAACTTCTGAACTTGGCCGTTTCTGATGCTCATCGCCCATGAAGTGCAAAACCTGACCAGTCCGTTTCCAATGCTGTGCTTGGCTTG
>JAYJMB010006071.1:0-11366 GCA_036873735.1 Pouteria campechiana
AGGCAATTTAGGGATGCTCACCTCCTCCCAAGGGGTAATTTGGGAAACTAGAGCCCACCTTCACCTCAAGGGGCAATTTAGGAATGCTCATCTCCTCCCAAGGGGCATTTTGGGGATGTTCAACTCCTCTTAATGGGGTAATTTGGGAAACTAAAGCCCACCTTCACCTCAAGGGGCAATTAGGGGATGTTCACCTCCTCCCAAAGGGCAATTTGGGAATGCTCACCTCCTCTCAAGGGGTAATTTGGGAAACTAGAGCCCACCTTCGCCTCAAGGGGCAATTTGGGGATGCTCACCTCCTCCCAAGGGATAATTTCGGGATGCTCACCTCCTCCTAAGGGGTAATTTGGGAAACTAGAACCCACCTTCACCTTAAGGGGCAATTTGGGGATGCTCACCTCCTCCCAAGGGGTATTTTGAGAAACTAGAGCCCACCTTCACCTCAAGGGGCAATTTGGGGATGCTCACCTCCTCCCAAGAGGTAATTTGGGAAATTAGAGCCCACCTTCACCTCAAGGGGCAATTTAGGGATGCTCAACTCCTCCCAAGGGGCAATTTGGGGATGCTTACCTCCTCCCAAGGGATAATTTGGGAAACTAGAGCCCACCTTCACCTCAAGGGGCAATTTGAGGATACTCACTTCCTCCTAAGGGGCAATTTGAGAAACTAGAGTCCACCTTTACCTCAAGGGGCAATTTAGGGATGCCCACCTCCTTAAATATATGGATTTCCTTGTAACACAATATATTCAATTACATCACATGTATTTTTATGTTAACACCCTATGATTTATTCCACCAATGATTAGTATATCCAACGCACCCACCTAGCATACTCCACTTTACATCTGCGTGGGCGGAGATGTTGGCTAGCAACGTTGTTTGCCCAATCTGCGCAAATAGAATTTCCAATTGAGCGAGGGAAAATGTCTTGCCTGAACGGTCAAGTACAACACCCAACTGTGCAGAATGTTAGTACAAGAACTTCTCCATCTGCTCGGTTTCCTATTTGCACAGTGCGGAATCACTTCAACTGCGCAGGTAAAGTGTCAGTCTTCCAGCTGCCTGGGTAAAAGAGATATCCACCATGTAAAAACTTTGTCGTTGCCTTGGCCGTACTAGCAGGTCTCCTGCACTGCGCAGTTGCTGACTTCTCAACTGCACAGCATGTTAGTCTTTGGAGAATACATTGTTTTCTTGAGAATACATTGTCTGTAGCTTAAGAACCAATTCAAGTGGAAGGTAACCTGGAACACCAACCAATTGTGTTGCGATGCAGTCTTCCTCACTGCTGCGTTCGATGAGCTTTGCCAGCCTAAAATCTGCAACCATAATTCCAAGCCTGCCATCTACTAGAATGTTGCTTGTCTTGATATCATGATGAATGTACTCTGCTTTCGTGTGATCCTGGATGTATTCGATTCCCCTTGTTGTGTCTAGCAATATCTATGCTCTTGTGTTCCGAGAAAGTGGCTGATGGCCTGATTCAATCAGACATGGATTGATTTTCCATACCTCTACACTATCCACAACTCATATGGAGTTTTCTTTAAAATTAGGCGAATATAAACTCGATTAATTATGTAACATGCAATGTTTATTATCTCAGCCCAAAATTTATGAGGAAGATTGAGATCAATCAGCATTGATCTTACCATTTCAATCAACACTCTATTCTTTCGCTCAACCACTCTATTCAGTTGTGGAGTCCTAGGCACTGAAAATTTATGAATTATTTCAAGTTCACCATAAAACTCGGTGAATTGACTATTATCAAATTCTCTACCAAGATCACTCCGAATTAAAAGTATTTTTTATCCACTTTCTTTCTAAACTTTGTGATAAAATTTCTTGAAAACCTTAAAATATTCATCTTTTACACTTAGAAATAGTACCTTATCTTGAAAAGCCATCAATAATAACGTACCCATACTGCTTTCTAGCCACACTTTGGGTTCGTGTGGGTCCAAAAAAGTCCATACGCAATAACTTAAGAAGTCTTGAGGTTGACACAACATTTTTTTATTTGAAAGAAGTTTGGTTTATTTACCAAATTGGCATGCATCACACATGATCGATATTGATTTTCATTTTTGGTAAAATTTGTACTAGATCTAATTTTATAACTTTCTTAATCATGTACATCTTGGCATGTCCAAAATGTTTATGCCAAAATAAAGCTTCATTCAATTTTATCCCATTATTTTGTAGTCTTTTTATTATGCAATGATAAGTAAAATGTCCATATTTATTGCAAAAATGATAGTGCCCTCTTTGAAACTAAAAGTCTTCATTCTAAAATTTGGATTAACAAACTGATGCTAACGAGTTGGAAACTTAGATTTCAATTAATTGTTTTGATTTCTCAAAGAGATACAATCTTGATTTAGTTTCCTATTTTCATTCTGCAGTTAAGTTAGTTTTCAGAAGATCATTTTCAGATTTTAGTTGAGAATACTCATCAAAAAGAACTTTAAACTCAAGTTGTATCTCAAAATCACTTTTTATTGAATTTGAAATTCCATTTTTGATTTTGCATATTTTTCTAGTCTTCATTTTTGATTCATCAAGAAGTGCATTGTGTTCCTATTGCAATTCAAACAAAAATTCATCATAACGTACCTCCTTTGAAGCATTGCTTTCTTATTCCTTATCATTATGTGTCATTAAACCAACATTGCCCTCCTCATTGTCAGATTCAAAATCCATGGAGATGGATGAGTCAATATCACACCAAGTACTAAAACTCCAAGGTTTCTATTTTTCTTCCTATCCTTTTTTATGGATAAAATGAATTTCCTCAAATGTTCACTACCACCATAGTTGTGACATATGATTTCATCTTCTTCTTCCTTTTGAATGATATCTCTGTTTTGGGTTTTTTGTCTCTCTCTTTTTGTTTTGTAATCTTAGGCTGCTGCAAATTGATTTTTCCTCATTTTCTTCATTTGAAGGAACTTCTTGAATCGATGAGTGAGCATAACAATCTCCTTGTCCTGCTCATATATAGCTACATTAGATTGATCAGAACCAGCTTTTAAATCGACAGATCTCTTACCTTTATATTCAGTTTCAATTTTCTTGATGACATGCTCATGTGACAATAATGAGCCCATCAAATCATCAACCTTTAGCTTCCAAATGTCCTTTGCTTCCTTAATTATAGTTACCTTTGCTATCCAAGCCTTAGATAAGGATCTAAGTATCTTCTAAACTTCTTCCTTCTTTATAAATTCTTTTCTTAGTCCTTTCACCGCATTGACAATCTTTGTAAACTTATGATTCATCTTAGTGATGGACTCATTAGGTAATATAGTAAACAGTTTATAATCAAGCATTAGCAAATTTATTTTTTTCTCTTTCATTTGAGACTTACCTTTATGGGTAACTTAATGTTTATCCCATATATCTTTTCCAGACTTACATGTAGACATTTGTTCAAACTCAATTTGTGAAATGGCGCAATATATAAGACTTTTAGCTTGTTCATTTGCAAACATTTCTCTTTCTGTTTTGGTGTCCAACTGCTTATCCTTTCTTCTTGAGCTGTAAAATCATATTCAATTATGTTCCAGACTAACATATTATGACCTATCAAAAAACTTTGCATTCTTAATTTTCGTAGAGGGATAATTATGTTTAGCAAGATATGAAGGTCTATTTGAAGATAGTCCCTCTGGAAAACTGGAGGATCAAAATGCAAATCCTTTAATTCCATTTCCATTTCCATTTCTACTATTGTTGTTATTTCCACTTCGGCTATTGTTGCCATTTCCACTTTAACCATTGCTTGTTAAATCCATATTAGATCACTGTGAGTTATACAAAGACATCATTGATACCACTTGATGGTCCCGAACTATAGCTTAAGCAAACAAAGTAAACAGAAATGTGTAATTCATGGTAGAATATAAAACTACCCAGAAAAAATCAAAGACACAAAAATTATAGTGCTTTGTCAAATCCTACCTACTCTACTCTCTAAGTTAAATTTCCTGACTTGGGTTCCACTGATAAACTTAATCTCAAAGTTACAAGTGGTAAAGTTTCTCTATTTTCTAGTTTACACTTCTAGGTGGTTATGTAGTTTAATCATGACACTCCCTATAATTTCACTCTATCTCTTAGTTTACAACTCAAACCAAGGTACAATAAATACAAAGAAAGAATAAATAAGAATTAGCTTATAACCAATTTGATACACAGGTTGCTTTTGAGCTTCAACAAATTTCACATCCTTTGATTCGATCATGATCACCTGCAAAATAGAGTTTAGAAAATAATCCAATTTTACTATAGATCTAACCCTTTTTTATTCTCACTTGGTCACTCACAAAGATTTGTCTTTTTCTTCAACCAATTTCCCCTTTAATAGCCTAACAACAACTAGAAAATTTTTTCTCAAAGAGGTTAAAGAATAAGTCAAAAAGGCATAAAGACTTGAACTTCATAATTATCTATAACGGACAAAAATCATCGATAATTTTCCTTCATAAGAAATTCTGTTGAGGTTTAACTTAACCAACTTTGTCTTTGATTGGTAATCATTCAAGGTTCGACTTCACCAAATTCAAATCTGGCGAGGTTCAACTTTGCTGGATATGTCCCTGACTTGTAATTTGTTAAGGTTTTAGATCACATACCTTAGAAAACATTGATAGATTAGGAAATTTGTCAATGTTTAAAATATCACACCTCAACTTTAGATGTTTGCATTTAAGGATTCTCTATAAAAGAATAGAGATTTCAATTGTAGAAGTATTAGACAATTAATAAATCTTGTTTGCATTAAATGTTGAGATTTTTATTATAGATTTGTTCTTCTTATAGTATGAACCTTATAGATAATGCTTGGGAGAAAGGTTCTATTGTAGAACAATTGGCATAGTCCAAAGCAGGGACTTGTCAAAGTCATCCTCCTAAAGGGAGCTAAGGTTAAGGTTGTCCTAGAGCAAAAGAGGTATAGATAGAAGGCTGACCTTGATGACTTTGACTAGAAGGGTAAAAATTTAGCAAGAAGCTCTAGAAATGCTCAAACATGAAATGACGAGATAGTTCTAGCGACTTAATATGAGATTAGGAGTAAGTCAACTATAGATTTTTGCGGCCATTCCCCCAGCTCCACCAACTCAGTAAACTAAATGAACAAATAATGCCTAGGCTAAGGGATAGAAAGAGGGAGCACCTTGAGATGTAGATAAGCATCAGTTAGATCAGGGCTAGAAGGCCGAACCATAAGAGTAGAGAAATGAAGCTACTAGCAAGAGAATTGGATCAAAGCATCATCATGGAAAGCAGTCGAAGCAAGCTCTAGCAAATGGATAGGAAAGGATTGAAGAAAAGTAGTATGACTAGACAATAGAGTCTCATTTAGTTAGAAGGAGGAAGCACTATAAGGTGGCTTCCAAGAAGGTGAGTGATCAGAAGGACTCAATAAGTTTTCATTGCCTAAACCCTCTAAATTTTGCCAAAGGAGAGCGTGGTGGTAGAAAACTTGCTTGATACTTGAATTACTTAGAGGCACAAAGAGTCCTTTTTCAGCTTACTAGCTGATGGATGATGCTTAAAAGTGGAGGGAGTCGTGGAAGAAAGTATTTGAGAGCCTAGACATTGAGGTCTTTTGGAGCATGTTCAAGGAAGCCTTTTATGAGAAATTATTTCCTTTGACTATCCAGGTTGAGAAAGCCTAAGATTTTCCTGAGCTAAGATAGTGGTCGATGTCAATAGCCATGTATGAGATTAAGTTTTCTGCATTACTTCAGTTTACCATAGACGTTGTTGCAAATGAAGAGGTTAAGTGGCAAACGTTTGAGGATGGTCTAGCTATAGGCATCAAGGTCAAAGTTAAGCTTTTTAGATGTATGGTCAGATTATAGATCATGTCATGCTCATAGAGAAAGAGTTGGAGGAGACATGGTGTATTCTTGAAAAATATAAGGATTGTCCAAAGAGAGAAGAATCATCAGCTAAAGGATAGGAGGTGTAGTATGCTAGACAAGAATCTAAATCTAAAGAATCCAAGTTCAAGAAGATGAGTAAACCCTATAAGAAGTGTGATAAGTGCAAAAGGTTTCATTTTGGATAGTGTAATTTTCAATAGAGTGGATGCTTCAAATGCGGTTAGATGAGTTATCGGATTAAAGAGTGCATAGTTGGGGTCATCTACTATCATTGTGCAGAGCTGGTCATTTATCTAAGGATTGTCAATCCCCTTCGGCTAGTGGACAGCAATAGCAACCATGAAATAATTAACTGTTAGAGCAGTAGGTAGGGTAGCAACACCACAATAGTGTGGTGGTTAGCTGATGACTTAGGTCTTCGCTCTGACTCCAAAGCAGTCTAAGGCCCCAATAGGTGCAGTGATAAGTATCGTTCATCTTTTTTAACATTGTTGCCATGCCTTATTTTATACTAGAGTAGATAGATCTTTTATAGCATCTAAGTTTATTTGAAAATATGCTTTGCATTCTCAAAAGATGGTGGATGATTTGTTAGTAGTATCACCAATGAATGATAGCCTAACCACGAATCAAATATGTTTGGATAGGAGAGATGGTAATGCCAACTGACCCAGTAGTCATGCCTATGAAAGACCAAGATATTATGTTGGGCATGGATTGGATGAGCATATGGGTAGTTAGGATAGATTGCCAAGAAAGGAAGGTTAGCATCTATTCAGTAGATAATGTTGAGTTTGTCTTTGAAGGGAATCAAAGAAAAGTGTCTCACTTGATGTAAGCTCTTCATGCAGTGAAAATGTTGAGATATAGATAGTAAAGATTTCTCATGGTAGCTATAACAATTGATGGGAAAGAGCTGAGACTTGAAGATGTTCCTGTGGTGCAGAAATTTCAGATGTCTTTTCAGATGAGTTACCTAAATTATCCCTAAATAGGGAGATTGAGTTTACTGTTGACTTGGTCCCTAGGACAAGTCCAATCTTCAAGGCGCCATATTGCATAGCTCTAGTGAAGTTGAGGGAATTGAAAGAGCAATTGCAAGAATTTCTTGACCTAAGGTTCATTCGCTCGAGCATGTCATCTTATGGAGCACTAGTTCTTTTTGTCAGAAAGAAGGATGACAGTCTTAGATTATGCATAGACTATAGAGAACTGAATAAGATGACTATCAAGAATAAGTATCTTCTACCATGCATTGATGATTTGTTTGACTAATTATAGAGATCAACTATCTTTTTCAAAATTAACCTTCGATCTGGCTATCATCTATAGTTTTCTATGGATGACAAGTTATTATAGATGGTTCATGAAAAATCTCTCCTCTATTGTGGTGCCCTTGATGCGATTGACATATAAGAATGCAACATTTATATGGATAGATGAATGTGAGAGGAGTTTCCAGGAATTGAAGAATCGATTGACCTTAGCTATTAGCTTTACTAGATGGTGGAGGTAATTTTGTGGTATATAGTGATGTCTCTAGGAAGGGACTTAGATATGTTCTTTGCAGCATGATAGGGTTATATCATATGTTTCACATCAATTGAAGCCTTATGAGAAAAATTATCCTACACATGACTTAGAGCTTGTGGTGGTAGTGTTTTGCCTTGAAGATTTCGCACCACTAATTGTATGGTAAGAAGACAAAGATTTTCCTTGATTACAAGAGTCTTAAGTATATTTTCTCCTAAAAAGTATACTTAATCATATTAAGGCAGCTCAAAAGCATGATCCATTTGTTTGGGAGGATTAGGACAAACTAGATTGAGGAGAGCCAACAAAGTTTCAATATAGACTTGATGGTACTTTATTGTTCCACAATTAACCGGTGGTGCCTAGTGTGGACAGTCTTTGAAGAGGAATCATAAAAAAGGCACATCAGTCAAGGTTTTCTATACATCTTAGTAGTACTAAGATGTATAGAGACCTCAGAGGGAACTTTTAGTGTAACAATATGGAGAGAAAAATTGCTCAGTTTGTGGCTTAGTGTTTAGTATGTCAAAAAGTTAAGGTTGATTCCAGAGGTTGGCAAGTTTATTACAACCACTTGAGATTCCAGAATAAAAGTAGTATCATATGGATTTTGTGATTGCCTTGCCTCACACCAAGGCACATTATGATACAATCTAGGTAGTTGTGGATCAACTTACTAAGTTAGCTCATTTCTTACCACTATATAACCTCCAATGCAGATCAGATGGTCAAATTATATATGTAAAAAATATTAGGCTTCATGGTGTACTTGTCTCAATTATATCGCATAAAGATTGCTAGTTCATCTAGGAGTTTTGGAATATTACAGAAAAGGTGATGGGGACAAAATTACACCTGAGCTCTGCATATCATCCTCAAACAAATGAGCACTCTGAGAGGATGATCCAAGTTTTGGAAGACATGTTATGAGCTTGTGTTTTAGACATGGGAAGTTCATGGGATTGTCACTTGCCATTGGTGAAGTTTGCTTATAACAATAGTTATCAGGCAAGTATTAGCATGGCTCCATGTGAGGCATTTTATGGCAAAAGACGTTGCACACCACTAGATTAAGATGAGGTTGGTGAGTGAAAGTTGTTAGCACTTGAGATAATACAGTAGGTGGCAGGGATAATTAAGTTGATAAATAAGCATCTTGAAGTTGCTCAGGATAGGCAAAAGAAGTATGCTAACAAGAGGCGTCAAGATTTTTAATTTGCAGTTAGAGAGCATGTATTTTTAAAGGTCTCACCCACTCGTAGAGTAATAAGATTTAGAGTTAAGGGAAAGATAATTCTCATTTTATTGGGCTATTCAAGATCCTAGAATCCATTATTGGAGTTGCATACCGATTGGCTCTACCGCTATCACTATTTGGAGTCCACAATGTATTCTATATCTCAAAGTTAAGGAAAGTATAAAGTATACCATTCTTATGTATTACATGTAGAGAAATTTTAGTTTGAGGAGGACTTAACATATCAGGAACGGCCAGTCCAGATACTTGATGTCTATGATAGACAATTGAGAGGAAGGAGAATAAGACATGTCTTAGTCCAGTGAAGTAACCATTGTAAAAAAGAGGTTACATGGGAACTAGAAGAAGACATGTAGCAATTTTACCCTGATTTATCTTTGCCCTCAGATATATTAAAAGTTTCAAGGATGAAACTTTTGTAAAGTTGGAAGAATCTCATAGTAAGGGGTCTCCGTGTGAGCGAAAACACATTTTCTCCTTGCGTTCTGCTAAGTAGATGGCATGCTTCATTTTTCAAATGGGTTACGTGCATGGTTTTAATGCATTGTTGGATGGCAGTTGGATGGTAGCGACTGCCTTATATCTACTAATGAGAGAGGCAGTGTGTGTGTGTGTGTGTGAGAGAGAGAGAGAGAGAAAGCGAGAGAAAATTGAGTAAGGAGTGTTGTTATTGAGAGAACAGAGGGAGTGTGACGAAGGAGAAGAGATCACTTTTCCTTTATGACCTTTAGCCATGTAAGTAGATAAATGTATTTACATTCTATATGTGATAATTATGATAAAATGGATCTTTATTTTATATCTATTGAATATGTTTGTTATACATGTATTCATACACCTGATGATTTTGGTAGGATATTGTTATGATACGGCTATTTAATGATGAAGTATTCATGTTTGGTTAATATAGAAATGTCATTAAATTTCTATGTATTTGAAAATTTTTAATATTACATATACTTGTTAAAATAAAGATCTCATGATGTAGAATGCATCCCATGTTTTGGATTCGAAGGAAACATTATATATTTTCATATATAAACAAAAGAAAAAAATAAAAAGGATACATCCATGAACAACATTTGTTCATGCTTATTGTCCTTATCAGAGCAAATAAAAAAAATTTCATATAAGTTGCAACGTGTTATCTTTGTGAGATCTGAATCATTGGATGTTTTCTACATGATGGTATTAACTTAAGTTAGCAATTTAGGATTTAAATGATTTTATTTGAATGGTTTAATTTAATGATTTGTGGAAAATAACAAATTCATCAAATTTAGTAATTTTGGACTATAGATTGTGTATTGATCACACAGGATGATTAGTGCATTTCATTGTCATTTTTAGAAGTTAATTTCTAGAGTTTGAAATTTTTAAAAAATCACAAAAAGGTTAGATTTATGAAAAAATCTAGTGATTTTAATGGAAAAATGTCTAAGCCAACCTAGGTCAAGCCCAATGCACCAATACCCCCAGTAGGCTAGGCTCATAAGCCCAGCAACCAGCATGCTTTAGGCCCAATGCTAGGTGAACCAAAGTGAGAGGCTTAAGTTATGAGTGAATTTTATTTACTTATATTTTGTATTTTCAAGCTTAATTCCATGCAATCTTTGATTAGTTTTATGTCAATTTTACATGTTTTTATTATGTGTTTAGGTTAGTGAAAGAGTGGAGAAAAGGAGAGAAAGTAAGCAAATATGGAGCAGCAAAGTAACGAAGGAAGGCAAACACAGCAGCAAGGGAGCAAAGTTGAAGATGTAAAGGAGCAAAAGTGGATAGTGTGGTGGCACTACCGGCGCCAACGGCTAATCAAACTACAGATTTTATATTTTTTATTTTTTAATGTTGCAGAATTGCTACATTTTTTAACCCTATTTTTAGTAGTATTTAAGGATCCTTTTGAGAATTTAAAGAGAGCTTTTGGAGAGGAGTTCTAGGGTTTTCTTGGAGGCTACTCTTAGGAGATTTTGGAAAGCAACGAAGGAGGATTTAAGGAGAGCGAAGGTAATTCAAGAAGGCTAATTGCAGTATGATGATCATCATGAAGGGAGTTTCTTTTATTTTCTTCATGAACTAATTTCTTCTTTCTAAGGTGAAGATGTATCCCTTTTTGATGAACCTTATTATTTGGATTATTGATTATTTAATGTAAGTCTGTATTTTTATTCATAGGTTTTATTTTAATCTTTTGATTTGTGTTATTGTTTGATCACCAGTTTCATAAATCTTATTGATTGTCTATGCATGGTTAAGGTGCATACCTAATGCACCACCATAAGCTTTCTTGAATGAGAAAAGTAGAAGGTTAAGGTGTATACCTAATGCACAACCATTCTAGTCGGTTCATAATTCTTGATCATAATGGGTTTTCACTTCAATTATGCTACACACCATAAGTAATTAGAATGAGTGAAAGCGCATGATTTAAACCCGCATACCAAATGGTAATAATCATATCATAGAAAGAACGAACCCAAGCAAGCATTGAATCCAAAATCCAAATAGCAAGAGTCATTTAAGTGGTGAAATCTGAACCCTAGACCTTTGCCACTTGCAATCTATCCTATATCATTTTATAGCTATAGATTTCTAATTATCTTTTGATGAGAATGCAAAATGTCATATTTTATTCTCCTAATACTTCATCTTTTGCACCTATTTGATTCCTAAATA
>JAYJMB010006072.1:0-11365 GCA_036873735.1 Pouteria campechiana
CTTCATATATCTAATCTAATCAGGATGACAGACTCTGAGTTTGCAAGTAAAATAAAAATCAACTCTGAAGTTGCTAGTATATTTCTCTCTTAATCAATTCATCTATCTCCTCAAGAATATCCATTTCCCAAAATTGAGGATCCTAAATTTTTGCATAGAATTCAATCTCTTTCTAATCCTCCTTTCACTCCAAAGAACAACAAAATTCACATCCCTGATAAAGAGTCAATTCTTCAAAATTACTCTAAGAAACTCCTTCAAATGCTTGCAATGTCAAAAAACCTCTAAGAAAAGAGTTTCCATCTGCATCAGGTCCTCATAAATTCTTTATTCTCACCAAGGAAGAATTCACTTTCTATAACAATGCTAACCTAAAGGCCATTGCTAATAATTTGCCTCTCCCATATCCTCAAATGGATGATCAAGATACAATAAGGCAAATACAGTCTCTGCTAGGGTGTCAACCTCTTCAACCACCTTTCACCTACTTCAAAAGCTAAAAAACCACTTGCTGTCCCAAAACCAAAACAAAATCCAATTCCCAAGCCAGAACCATCACCTTCTTCATCTCAACCATCCACCTCAAAACCAAAAAGGAAGCCTAGAATTCCACCTCCCATAGAGCACAAAAAGAATCCTTTTGAGAAAATCACTATGTATCATTAGGAGTATTAAGCTCGGATAAATGCAAACATAGAAAATCTCTTGAAAAGGGCTTCTTGCAGTCTTTCCTGAATTGCTGGATCCAACATTTTGAGAAATAATTGATCTCATCTATGTTTATGACTGTGAACCCATTGCATACACACATGAACCTCCTATGGTAGTTCCAAAGAATCCATTTTTTATCCCTCCTCCACCAAAAAGGGCTAGAACATCCAAACCCTCTCGCACGCCATCTTCCTTTGAACCCAAGCCACCTCTTCAAGATGTCTTTCTCAAGACCTACTAAAGAAAACCCAAACCACCTACATAGATCTGCTGCATTTTACATTTTTTCTCTAATGTAATTTCTTTTGTATTTTCTCTGATGTATCTACATTGTATCTAAAATTTGAAAAGTTCAATATATAGGCATTTTTTTCTTTCACATAATTATATATAACTCTTGATGATTATTTCCACCTTTTTGATTATGACAAAAAGGGGGAGAAAATATGATAATGTGATATAAACTAAAATAATGTATGTAAAGAATGAAAATTTTGTTACATGAAATTCAGCTAAAATAATGTGTATCAACTCATGAGGAGCTACACTAATTTAGTCAATTAAAATTTTTCTAAAACATCTACAAATAAAGTTGCTTTAAATTTATTTTTAGACAAGTTTTGAAAGGTATATTACTCACTGTTTTATAATCATCAAAAAGGGAGAGAATGTTGAACCATGTTAACTAGCTTGATTTTGATGATGAACATTCTTAACCAAGTATATTTTGATGATGAGCAAAGACATGAGTGAAACATTAAGGTACTAACAATTTGTTCTCAAGTATGTTGTAAAAATATTAACTTACACTCAACTTGAGAATAACCTTTATGATGACAAAAGGAAGAGACAAAGTAAATACTCTTTCAAAATTAAGTATATAAATTTCACATATACTTAAATCAAGAAAACAAAAATTCTAAAGTGTTGAAGACATGCTTTGGAGCTAACAGAAGCAACTTCAGAATCATTTTAATGTATTCTGGAGCAAATTGGATTGCTTCAGAGAGTTCTCAACGAACTTTGGAGAAAATGGTTAATGCTTCAGAATCATCGTAGCATGGCTTGGAGACATTTAGAAAAGCTTCGGAGATCTAATAGTAATCTTCGGAATAAATTATTCAAGGCTTCGAACAAGTTTCCAAGTAAACACAACAAGTTTCGGAGCAAATTGGAAAGCGTCAGAGTCTTCATAGGCACGCTTTGGAGTAAAATGGAAAGTTTTTGGAATTGTTACAACACACTTCACAGTTATTATAGAGAAGCTTCGGACAAGTTTCAAAGTGTCATAGTATACTTCGGAGATGATTGCAAAGCTTCAGAGAAAAATAGAAGATAAGCTTCAAAATCCTTACAGCGAGTTTTAGAGCTATCACAAGCATACTTCGGAAATTTTTTTTTGGTTTCAGAGGTGTTACAATGTACTTCATGGATAATCAAGAAAGCTTTGAAACTATCAAGTATACTTCGGAGTAAACAGATATGCTTCAAAGAACTTGAAGTCATGTTTCGGAGTGAATTCAAGTATACTTCGGAGTAAATAGATATGCTTTAGAAATGTTAAACAAAGCTTCAGATTACTTTTTTGAAAGCATTAAAAGTTAGGAAAATCTAAACTTCTCCACAAAGAACTGTCACAACTAAGAAGGATTATAATCACTTTGGAGAATCTAAAGAAAAAAATCAGATTATCCGAAATTAGTCAAGACACTATCTGTTCACTCGCCTCTATGGAGTATCTGAAGAACCAACTTTAGAGCATTTGATATGAAAGTGAACATTTGAAAAAGTCAGCAACAAAGTTTTAGACTGATATCAGATTGTAACAAAGTTAGACGTCAGACAAAACATAAGGTAAAGAAAAATATTTTCGAATGTTTGAATGCCTACCAAAGTCAGCAATGGAAAAATCTCTCTCAACCTATAAAAGGGAGATTCAAAAGCCAAATAAAACAACTGATTGAATATCATTTGAACATCATTGGTTACACAAAGAGCATTCAAAATCTTCCTTTAAAAGTTCAACTCCAATGGATACAACACTTTTAGAGCTCTTAAACTCTAAATCTCTTCTCAATCAAGGAGTTTGAATCTTTCACTCGTATTGTTCATTTATTTACTTAGAATTCTAAATTTATGTACAAGTCAGCCTAAGTAAGAGGCATTAATTCATACACTTTGATTTAGTGTTTGGCAACACAAGCAGAGTGCTTAGTGTTTATGTATTGGGATAAGTAAGTAGGGAACTTGCTGAAAGGATATAAGTTTGTTGGTGAGCTTTGGAAAACCAACAAGTTGTAAAAGTTTTTGATTAGCTTGGAAAACTAGTAAGTTATTTGGTGAGCTTATTATAAAACCAACATGCCATTGATCAAGTTGACCAAGGTATTAGTGGAACCTAAGATCAGTAAAGTAGACCGACTCAGAGAAGTGGAGTAGGAACCCAGCAAGGGCCGAACCACTATAAAAATTTTTTCTGCTATGTATTATGCATTCTATTTTACTTACTCATTCAGCACTTTAATTATTTGTTTTGGCCAAAAGTTTTAAAATCTCAATTCGCCCCTCCCCCTTCTTGAGCTACCATTGTATAAGGGACCAATACCAACTATTCACCAAGAGTAGTGTTCAGTATTTTGGCAACAACTTTCTTATCCAATATCAAAATCATGTGATTCTTGGTGCATTGGAAACATAATTCAAAGGATAACCTTTATGTTAAACGCTTTCTCAAAATCATCTTATATGTATGCCAAAAGTTTCCTTAAATTACTAGTGGAATATTATAATTTTTTTGCGCATGAAATTCTTAAAAACTTACACATTGAACCTCCTACAAAATTGTGCATAAAATTTCAGATTTAGTATGTAAGAAATTCTCCATATAAAATTATCATGAAATTGCAATCATGCATGGAATTTTGAATTGTACTCATTCCATAAAATTTGGGTGCAAATGCTCTAATAGA
The DNA here is from genome assembly GCA_036873735.1 of Pouteria campechiana. Lineage (NCBI taxonomy): Eukaryota > Viridiplantae > Streptophyta > Magnoliopsida > Ericales > Sapotaceae > Pouteria > Pouteria campechiana. Next base: position 3,681 of record JAYJMB010006072.1, read on the forward strand.
TTTGTGCATGAATATTTCCAAAATTTGGTTTACGCCAAGAATTATTCTCCCCATCTAATTTCAGCAATAATTTGTTGAATAGATACTAGTTGATTTCCAAACTTGCTCATAATCTGAATTAAAGTTCCCCAATTAATTTGGTAAAGCTCTCTTGGACGTCCATGTGTAGAAGTTGCTTCTAATACTCTACTTCATGCACTCACTTGCACTAATCTAGCCACCTTGTTGTCCACTTCATGATCAGCTGAATAAATCTACTTCATCTTTATATTTAGTGCTTGATCAATGGCTAGGATGAATGCTCTCATAGTGGTTTTTGTCCCCATGAAGATTTCTACTCCAAAATAACGTGTTTTGGCCCAAATTAACCTTAATTACACCAACTTGACCTATAACATAAATAAATCCATTAAGTGCAATATTTAATAAAATATGGTTATAAATCAATTTAAATTTTATCAATTAAGAATCAAAATATGCAAATTTAAATATCTAAATATGGCAAATTATGAGCATATTAGTGGCTTAGTGAAAATACCTGCTAACTGATCTTCAGTTGGTATAGATTCCAACTAGATTTTTTGGTTTTGCTTGTGACGTCTAAGGAAATGATGACTAACTTATATATGCTTAGTTTTAGAATGCAAAATTAAATTCTTTATCAAATTTATTTCACTAGTATTATCACATCTAATGTGTGTGTCAACATACTTTAAACCAAAGTCACCCAATTGCTGTTTCATCAAAAGGATCTAAGCACAACAACTACCTGTAACTACATACTTAGCTTCGACAGTTGATAATGCTATGAATATTTATTTTCTAGAGAACTATGATATGATCATGCTTCCTAGAAACTAACAAGATTATGAGGTACTCTTTCTATATACATTGTAACAAGCAAAATCTGCATTTGAGTACCCTATTAACTTAAAATTTATACCTTTTGGATACCATAAACCAAGGTTTGGTAGTATAAAAGGTATCTGAAGATTCTTTTGACAGAAATAAGATGTGATTCTTTGAGATCTAACTGGAATCTAGCACACATAAAGACACTAAACATGATATTTAGTCTACAAATAATTAAGTATAAAAGAAATCCTATCATGCAATTTTTTACAAATAGATTTACCTTTTTAATCTTTATCCATTTTAATTGATATGCTCATTGGAGTCCAAAAGGCTTTCCATCTTCTAACTTGAATTTCTTCAAAAGTTCCTTGGTGTATTTGGCTTGGTGAATGAAAATTCCTTCTTTCATTTGTTTGACTTATAGGCCCAAAAAGAACTTTAGTTATCCCATCAAGCTCATTTCAAATCTCCCTACATGACCTTAGAAAACTCTTAACATAATTTTTCATTAGTAGCACCAAAAATAATATCATCAAAATAAATCTAAATAATTAAAATGTCATACATGCCATGCTTAATGAATAGTGTGGTATCTACCTTACCCCTAGTAAATCCTTTTTCAATCTAGAATTTACTTAGCTTCTCATACCATGCTCTAGAAGTTGTTTAAGATCATAAAGGGCTTTCTTGAGTTTGAAGACATAGTCTGGATCATATAGACATAAACCTCTTCATTTATGAATCCATTTAAGAATGCACTTTTAACATTCATTTGATATAGCTTGAAATTCACAAAGGATGAAAAGCTAGTAGCATTTGAATAACTTTTATCCTAGAAACAGGTGCATATGACTCTTCAAAGTCAATTTCTTCTTCTTGACAATACCCCTTTGCTACTAATCTTGCTTTATTTCTCACAACTATTCTAGGTTGATCAAGTTTGTTCCTAAAGACCTATTTAATTCCTGTGAAAGACTGATGGGATGGTTTTGAAACAAGTGTCCATACATCATTCCTTTTAAATTGGTGTAACTATTCCTACATAGCTATAATCCAATTCTCATCTTCTAAGGCTTGTTCTATGCATGTTGGCTCTAGTTGAGAAATAAAGGTAAAATTATCACATACTTGGTGATATGAAGATTTTGTTCTAATTCTATCAGACACATCACCAATTATCTAGTTTTCAGGATAAACATACATAAACCTCCAGTCTCTAGGAAGAGAGTTGTTGCCTTCATCATTTACCTCATTTATGGCTAGTTTAACCTCATCTAATGTTGTTGTTGATAGTGGAGTTTCCTTTTCTTTGTTTTGAATTTCATCCTCTCTACAATTGTTGTGAGTTTACCTATTTCATCATCAAAATCACTAACTCTCTTTGAAGAGTTAGTACTTTCATTTAACCTTACATGGATAGACTCCTTAACAATCCTATTTCTCAAGTTGTAGACTCCAAATGCCTTGCTAAGAATGGAATATCTAAGGAAAATACCTTCATCAGATCTATTATTAAATTTTCCAAGGTTTTCCTTACCATTGTTAAGAATAATCATTTACAACCAAAAGTATGAAAATGTGAAATGTTTGGCTTCCTATTATAATACAATTCCTATCATGTTTACCATTTTAATTCACTCAACATTATCCTTGCCATCTCTTTTAAGGATCTAGTTTTCCTTTTAGCTACTCCATTTTGCTTGGGTATTCTTAGTGTAGAGAATGTTTGACGAATGTCATTGCTTTCATAGAAAGTAGTAAATCTATGATTCTCAAATTTTGCACTATGATCGCTCCTTATAGCAATAATGTAAGAGCTTTGTTCATTCTGAACATGTTTAGTAAATACTTCAAACAGTGAAAAAGCCTAATCTTTTGGTGTGAGAAACATTATCTAGGTATATCTAGAGAAGTCATCTAAAATGACGTATATATAATATTTCCCTCTAAGACTTCTAGTTCTTGGCCACAACATTCCATGGGGCCTATTCATTTTACCATTTCCTCATAATTTACCCCCTTTATAAGGAAATATTTTGCCAAAATTTTGATAGAGACTACCCTGAAATATAATGATCTACACCTGACATACATTTAATCATATGAAATTGACATTTTCATAAATATAAAACAATAATACTAACCACAAAACTCACACCCACACCCATAACTGCTTAGATTGAAATCGAATCATGATGACAATATATATCACTTGAATCATATAGATCTATTTAGAATTTCATAATTAAATTACTATGACATGTCAATACATCTTAATATACATCATTTTGATTCTTTAAATACAATCATACAATATTCTATACAATCTCATTTCTTCATACCACAAGAAGGGCACCTTCACTTTTTGCTCAATAGCACCAACACACAGTTAAGATTCTTTACTTGACATGCTAACTACAAAAAGCAATAATAAGAAGGCATGAGTCCTGCATGAACTCAATAAGTAGGCATGATATAAAAATCATAATCAAATATAACACTATGTTCAAAAATAGAATATGAATAAATATATCTCATGAGGCTCAAGTCCTCATAAATCTAACATACATTTAACGCCATTCAGGCGTATAATATTATAAGTCCTATCTATGCCATGTAGGCATTACATACCCTAACTGTGCCACATACTTGTCATGCATCGCCTTTTGAGGCACAACTTATTATATTACACTATATTTCACCTAGAATTTGCCCACTTTAGGGTGGGGTGCTCTACCCAAAATTTGGCAGAGCCTAACCTGAATAGATGAGTTTTCCACCTATATAATTATATATTAATTAAATTAATGCAATTATAAAATTTTTAGAGACAAACATCCACTTACCCATAGCCTAGAATCTATATTACACCATGATGACAATAACCTAACTTATCCACAATACATAATATGCACATTTTACTATTATTATGACATGCCATGTATTTACATTAAATATAAAACATTCAAATTTTCAATTATAACTATATAATGATATTATCATTACATAAATACACATAAAAAAGGGTACCAACCCTAATCCATCATACTGCATAAGTCTTCAGTCTTTCTTAGAAATCCTTTGCTTGACTTGTCAACTAAAAATTTAAACAAGAAGGCATGAGTCCGGGCAACTTAGCAAGTAGAAAAATGTATCAAACAACAATTAATCCACAATTAGCACATTTCATATTAAATAATTAATATTTCCAAATCAAAAGTTCAATGTTATTTCCATCCAATCAAATAAGCTCATATTGAATCAATCTTCAATTTAAATATACAACAAAGGGATCTTATCCACCCCTCACATTAAACATCCATATCAATCCAAAATATCAAATATTCCAATCTAAGGGATACTTAATATCCCTAATAACCAAAAAACATCAACTTAAGTAAATAGGGGATATCCACTATCCCTAATCATAACATACGTGCTTGGAATTTGAACAAATGTGACATACATTATCCCTATCTATTCAATGGAAACAAATGCCTACTTACCTCAAATTCTTAGTTCAAAACCATTCCTCCAAGTCTATGTCTTTTCATTCTTCTCAGATCATCATGTATAGGGTAAAATATCATTCATTACAAACATAGCTCGAACTGGTTTCTTCCAAACCAATGAGTATGATTTATGACTAAACTCATCTTTCTCAATAGAGAATCTTAAATAATTTCTATAATTAACTATATGAAATCCAAATCCTTATACAACATAATTATTGTGCCATTAACCTTAATGATCAAAATAAGTCAGCTAGTTAAGTCCTCAACTTGCCCAATTTGTCACTTAAATACTTTATAGTCAAAATCCTTTTTAACCTAAATTGGTTCTTTGTCCAAAATTTAGATTTTTCAATCCCAAACACCCCAAACAAATCTCAAAATAGTTTAATTCACGTCTTAATCAATTTTCTCCATAATTATTACTTATAAACTAAAAAATTGGGAAAATTATTGTTTGTAGATTGGGTGGAAACCCTAGCAAGCCAAAACCATTGATTATCATGCCCAAATCACTATAATCAACCCATAAAATCATTTTTCCCCATGCTTAATGCAATGCAAACTATGTAATCTCACCCAAATTTCATTGTTCCCAATTTCTGCAAAACCTTAGTTTTGTAAAATCATAATTTTAGCCAAAGAAAAGCAACTTACCACCAAATCTAGGCATGGCTATTGATCATGGGCAAGAAATCAAGGTTAAAACTCGAACTAGCACTTTCCCTTTGAAGAAAATCAGATCTGCTTCCATTTCCCATCATGTAAACATTGAAACCCAAGTTGAGAAACATGTCAACTTGATTACCCATCTAAATCAAGTTGTTTCCTAACTAATTAAGCAAGAAAATTGATTAAACGGGGTTTAGGAACATGAGAACGGCATTAGAGTACAAAATGGAATGGTAAAATGAAATTAAAATGGGTTTAGGGCTTTAAAATGTTGCATTTTTTGGTGCTTTGGCATGCCGCAGGGTTAATGTCGTGACATAGAAAACCTGTGTCGTGACACAGACTTCACTACTTGCTCAGTGTCATGACATAGAAAAACTACGTCATGATATTTAATTATTGTGTCGCGACATTAACCAGCTGTCCCAATATAATTTTAGTAATTTGAGCATAACTTTTACATATAATGACCAAATGACCTGATTTTTGAGGCATTGGAAAGATAATTCAAGGGATACAAATTTTATGTTAACAAATTTTCCAAAATCATCCCTCAAATTATCAAAATGTTTTATAAATTTGATCCATAATATTCATCTCATTATTTTTCAATCATTTGGAACTACTTCAGTACATTAATCATAACTTTCGCATATGATATCAAAATTGAGTGATTTTTCTTCCATTTAAGAAATTAATCTATAAATTTCATGTTAAACACTCTTTCAAATTAGTCCATTATCTATGTCCAAATTCAAACACAATGAACCCTTTTTTCAAATTCAGCTTTTTCACTTATGAAAAATCACTATAGTCCTCATTTTATATAATACATTTCAGATTTCTCAATAATCACTTCCCACACATCACATGAATGTATTGAATTATGTTCATAACATTCACTACCTTATTTGAGGCCAATTATCAATAATCACCTATTCAGTTGTTTTTACTGACCTTTTTCTATCATAAGTAACTTCATAAGCCATTTTTATTCCAAAATGCATCCAAAACTCAAACCAATGTTTCACACACATTACAATACACATAATAACTATCTTAGGCCATTCACATTGATTATAGATATGCTTTTTTCCAAATTCACCATTTAAGTTCTTTTTAACTGAATTTTCTCTAAATTTTCTGCTATAAATGACCTCATATTCTAATTCCATTCCAAATTACATCCAAGTCTTAAACCAAGATTCCCCACAAATTGCAATACCTATGGTAATCATAGTAGGTCATTCATATAGATCATAATTATACCTTTTCTCAATTTCATCATTTTAGTTTCTTTTCACATAACCTTCAACTTAATATTTCAAAATTCCAAAATTATCTCAAAATTTTAATTCAATATCTCATACATATCACATTATACATAATACTCATGCTTCATTAGTTATTCAAGTCATATGCATGACTTTCCTCAAAATCATCACTTAAGTTCTTTTTCACTCAAACTTACTAATGAAGTCATTCTCTTCATTCAATTCAGTTTTCCACAACAAATTTCTTTATAAACCACTATTTATGACTTCAATTCTTCACTTTACTAAAATGCAAAGAATTTCTCCAAAATTTCAACACCACAAGTATTACATTCTCCCCTCCTCACAAAAAAATTTGTCCCTGAAACTTTCAAAATCAAGTAATTTCATTATTATTATCTCAATTTACAATTTACATAGACTTGCAAATCCTTATTCATAAGATACTTCGTGTAAGTTATGACTTCCCTTTCATATAATCTGATCATAATAACATATACCCAATGCACTGTTCAATGGACTCAAGTGCTAATTCAGTCAAGTTAACACTAACAGTATCACCATGCCAAATTGTGGCACAATCCAAATTATACTTCAAGACAACCAAATCAATTACTATCCTTTTTCCACCACACTTCCCTGCATCACTCTAATGATGTTTTACAAATCCCAATATCATCCTTAAGTTCTATATTCCTACCTTCTATTCACATGGCCATCACAATTTCTTCCTCAAATTATTTCCAAATCATCATAATTCGCCTGCCACCAAACAATACCCTGCTCGAGAGGCCACATCAAAGTGGAGTTAGCCACAAACAAAGTTATCTAAACCACATCCAAACCAAGTAGTCTAAACCATAATCAAACCAAGTGGTCTCAGCCACAGTTAGGTGGCAACCACATCCAAACCAATTAGACTCAACTCCCTTACAACTTGGTGTATTCTGGTCTATCCTTGTAATCCAGCTACAAATGTTGTGAGATCCATGACCACATGGTATCTCACCTTCATTACAACCAAGGACCTACAAGTTCTCCATCCACACTTATGAAATAAGTAAAGAAGTTTTCATACAATAGGCTGATCAGGCCTCTTTGCCATGAAAGGTGACAACAAACAAACAAAGCTCAAAGAGGGGTGGAATCCCAAATAACCAAAGTAGCTACCCTAGCAGGCATCCAAACCCAAATACATATCAATCCAATCCAAGAGGCATCCAAATCAAAGCATGAACTTCAGTCATGCATTTAAGCCTCAATCAAATAGCCAATATCAAATAGACAAATATCCAAACCTTGATCAAATAACTAATGGCCAACTCAATCCGAGAACTAATCAAATAACCAAATCCAAACCAACCTATCCATA
>JAYJMB010006073.1:0-11364 GCA_036873735.1 Pouteria campechiana
CAATGGAAAGAATGGTTCATCTGCTACTTATGAAAGACAAAGATGAAGGAACTTTGTCTTATGAATAGCTGGACAGATACTTCGTCTGTCATAAGTAAAAGATGAGCAACGGTCAGGACGAATCGTTAATCTTCGCTCAACATTAATAATGCTTTTTCCGTATTGATGAAAAAGCTAGCCATTGTAGCTATACCTTGACCAGAGCTTATTAAGAAACCAGAAATAATCTTCTCCAAGGATGACATTGCAGGAATTCCAACATAAAAGGATTAATTAGAAGTCAGAGAATTCAAAATATGCCAATCAAAATGACTTCTGTTATTAATGGAGCTCTTCTACATCCAATGATTGGAATTCAAAGCAACTATAAATGGAGCATCATTGGCAGCAAGAAGAAGTAACAAAGCATTGAAAAAATCAATCAAATCTTCCTTAGAGCATTTACTAATTTGAGCTAAACTTTCTGCAATTATTCAAGAGTCCAAAGCCTTGCATTCAAACCTTCTTTAACTCTCTTTGAAGTCTCTCAACTACCTTTGGGAAGATCATTTACTTATGCATTCAACTTTTAGAAACCTTCCCCTGTGCTTACTGAGAAATTTCTGTGCTTAAACTTCTGATATTCATCTTTTGTAAAGTTCTTTGAGCTAGTGGTTGCGGTTAGACTCAAGAAGAGCTGTGACTATTTGTGTAGATAATAACAGTTTTTTCATGTCCCTTAAAGCTGAAATCTAGAAGAGTATTGGGAACACTATGAATACGCCCCCGAGAGCTAAAATCTAGAAGAGTGCTGTGAGCACCATTTAAGCCCCCTAGACTTGTAACCTAGAAGAGTGTTGGGAGCACTATTGTATTTCTACTATTGGGAATAGTGAAACCTAAAACATTAAGAGAATAGTATTCTTGGAAGAGTGTAGTAGATTTTTTACTCGAACTACTATAAAAATCATTGTGTTCATTTACTTATTTTCTTATTTGTTAATTGAGTGATTGATTGCTAGAGGGACAATTAATCTTAAAGGGGTTAAGAAATAATTTTTAAAGTACTCAATTCATCCCTCTCCTCTAAGGTTTTAGCCTAACCTTCGGGACCAACATGATGTACACTTTTTTTTTCTTTGCTTCCAAGCAAATTAACTCATTTAGTTAATGCAAAACCCCATGTCAATGCATTGGACATTTGATGGGTGCATGTGTATCTTTCTATTCCTTCCTTTATGATTTGCAGTCTATATGTGTAAATATTATGTAGGTTACTTTTGTTTGTGAAGGGATGACATTTATCTTTTTGTGTAGGTTTTAACTCCAATGGCAGAATGTATAAGATTATGCATTCACTAAGGCGGGATGCTTCACTGGGACAGTTCATATGGGAGTACGACCTATAGTAGTGATCAAAGCCAAATCATAATAGTGAAGGCAAAGTCAGTCACATTCTGAGACCTAGTTCATGACATTAAAGGATAAATCAACATCCTAAAAGATAAGATGAAATTACACTATAAGATTCCACATGGTATCTCATATGAGCAGTATGAAGACTTGGACGACAAATGTGATTTACCGAATCTGGCTAAGAAATGTTCAAATGTGAGGCCTTCTAAAAAGGGGAAAAAAAGGAAAAAAACATATGATATTGATGTGTATGTAACTATAGTATTGAACAGACAGTTTGGTACAAGCAAGAAGGTGTGCATTTTAAAAAGAAAATGAGACTTGGGCAATGTCCAGAATGAGCAAATGCATGTGCAGGAATATGTAGTAAAAGAGCCAGCTGATAATGAATGTGATAAAGAAGTGCACGATAATGAAAGACCACATGATGATGAAGAAAATTTTGAAGAAGATGATAGATTGGGTGCTGAACATGACACAAAACTATTAAGGGATGCAACCGTTGAAATATTTCAAGTGGATGAAGATGTTATTTAGCATGAGCTAGTTTCTCATCCAATGATTTAGATAAAGAGGGGGAAAGTGTATTGTGGATGATCATACAATGGTGGTGGACTCGAATTTGGTAGTGGGTATGAATTTTAAAGATGCACAAGTTGTAAGAAGGCTATCAGAGAGTATGCAATTAAACAATGATTTAACATTGTATTTCCTAGGAATACAAAGGAAAAGATTGTAGAGAAATGTGTTTCACCATAATGTTCATGGAGATGTTATGCAAGGTTTAAGCAAGATAATATTAGTTTTTGTTTGAAAACACTTAACGCTACCCATAGCTGCATGGGCAATTATGGTCTAGAGGAGAAAATAGATACTCAATAGTGGGTTGCAGATAAAGTGAAAGATGCCTGCTAATGAAAATTATAGCCCAAAGCTATTAATGAAAGAGATTATGCATGAGATGGGCATATGTTTGAATTACAAAAAAGTATGAAGAGGGAAATATATTGCCATTAATGAGGTATATGGTTCTACAAAGGATTCTTTTAAAAAAAGTTTCTTCTTTTTGTGTAGCAATGATGAAGGTAAATCTAGGTAGCATTATGGACTACAAGCTATATCCATACACAACATTTCGAAGATTGTTTATTTCTATTAGGGGATGTGTGGAAGGATTTGTAAGTGGATGTTGTCACATGATATTTCTGGATGGTTGTCACCTGAAGAGCCGATACAAAGAAATCCTACTATCAATAGTTGCTTATGATGGTAACAACGGAATCCTACCCCTGAGAGTTGTAATGGTGGAGCAAGAGAGTACGGAGAATTAGGAATGGTTCTTAGGTCATCTAGCTCAAGCAATTGGAGATGATATTTTTTGTTTTATGTTAGATCGACAAAAGAGTACATTGGCAACTATCTCATGATTATTCCCGAATAGTGGTCATTGTTTTTGCATGCACCATTTTTATGCGAATTTAAAGTCTTATGATTTTGGTAAAAGTATAACAGTAAGAGATTGCTTTTGGGGCGTAGCTCGAGCGTATATAAGATATGAAGAAGGGCATACATGGAACAATTATAACAGTTATCTGTAGAAGCATATCAGTATGTGATGAAGGAATCTCCAATACACTGGTCACAGGCTTTCTTCAAAGATGACTTGCCTTATAATTCAATTGATAATAATATAGCTGAGTCATGGAATAGTTTGCTGCGAGATTTACGTCATCGGCCAGTATGTGAGCTCTTTGATGACATTTGTATCAAGATAATGACAATCTTTGAAAGATAAAGGAACATTAGTTCCTATGCATGGATTGAAACAGTGGTGCCAAGGGCTAGGAAAAAGGTTTAGATGATAGGAGGGCAGCCAGGTGGGCTATTGTGAGGCATGCCGATGAGTTCGAGTATGAAGTTGAATGCGATGATGGGACGCATACTTTACATTTAGTTAGCAAGATGTGTTCATGTAGGCAATGATAGATTGATGGAATGCCACGTAAGCATGACTATGCTGTGCAGATTGAGCGAAGGGTTGATCCCGAGGATTTATATGCTCTATACTTTCACTATACCACATACTATGTAACTTACCAAGGCATCCTTCATACAATGTCAAATTGCAGGTTTTGGGCTCTAGTGCCTGGTAGTGAGCAAATCCTTCCACTATCAGTAAAAAACAATAGGTTTGTCGTCCTAAGATTAATAGAAGACATGTTGCTGATGAAGGACCTCGTGCATCACAGTCTCATACAGTTTGATGCAGTAATTGTGGTAATCATAGTCACAACAAAAGAACTTGTAAAAACCTACCGCAAGAGAGTATATTTAGTTCCTCGTCCCATGTCGAGAGAAGGGAAAAAATCACAGTTATAAGGGATAGAGGCAATAGGATGGGCCAATGTTGAAAAGGAGTAGCAGCTAGCATAAGTGGCCTAGTTTATTGAGTCCATCTATATAACTATATGTCTTTTATTTTATGAAAAGGAATGCCTTGGTCTTTGATGACCTTTTCATAAAAAGGACTTAACCAACCAAATATGTTGAAGAACATGCTAAAATGCTTTCATTTGTATGCCTTTTCTCTTTATTAGTTATTCCCATTATCATTAGATTGTCATATGGTACTCTCTAAATTTACATTACCTACAATTAATTATTCCAATTTGCTCAAATGCTTTTTCTTTTCATGAAGTTACTTCCATGCAACCTTTTCTATTCTTTTCTTTTCTTTTCTTTTTTTTACAAACACTTCCAAACTCATCTTATCAGTAGGAATTGGATCAGAGTTTATCAAGAAACTGGTCTCCTGATATATTTGCATGACTTCCGTTGATGCATCTGGTTGTATTATAGTAGTCCATGGTTAAGTAGTCCAGTAGTCCAAGAACAAGCTAGCAGCAACAAGACATAAACTTGAATGTGGTAATGTTTTAGTATCCATGATGTATGAGCATAAGAATGCCTTTGCAACGCATGCACCTTTTTTAGTATGCTAGTGACGTTCTTTCATGCATGGGCCATATCATCATGTTTGATTTTCATATGCTTTAATTTTTTGCGACATACAAGATATGTTGTTATGAGTTGTGTAATCCACTTTGCAGGTATAAACATGAAGACATCAAAATACAACCCTAGGAAAATCATCAAACAACAAAGACAGAAGCAGAAGTGAGAAAAATTGAGGTATGAGTTGTGATTCTTGAGATTGCAAATCTTAGGAATGTAAGTCTTTATCTTTTCATCAAACTCTATATTAACCATTTGATGAGTAGACTTTCATGTTTTGTGTGTCTTAGATGTGTCCTACCCAATAAATGGTACTATTTGTAAGACATTTGGCTGCATTATATGTCACAATGTACACAACTAACAAAGTTTCACAATTTCTTTAAACTGCCATCATTCTCACCATAGTCTTCTTCCGCCTAATTGTGGTCAACTGCTTGAATTCTGACGTATCATTGCTCTTTTACAACTGTAATAGTGGTAAATTTTAACATTCAGCTCTACTGTTTTCTCTTTCATGGAACAATTGTGGAAATCTAATACTTACTTTCCTTGGTGCAGGTGGAGTAGATAGCCTGTATCCCTTATAGCCTGTTGGGACTGACCAGATTTACTGGAAATTCAAGAATTCTTATTTTTTCATACATAAGTCACCTTGGAAATCATGTAATAGATAAAATTTTAAAAAGGTTCAAACTTTCTATTTCCCTGTTGAAATTGATGAAAATGACCAAACTGATAGTTTTTTTCTTTTTTTTTTCGTCTAAAGTGGCAGGCTAGGTTTGAATTTCCTAGGTAAATGAATCCCATAAATTTGACCTGTAGCCCTTGAAATCATCACATCCATTCTGCAAGCTTCTTTCTATGCATAAGCTATGTCAAAATTTCCCAAAAGTTAATAGTGTATTGAAATGCCTTTAGGAAAGAAGGGTGTAGTCTAGATGGATCCAACTTTGGAACTTAGAAGTAAATTGAATAAACTGGCTGAAATCGACCACAGAACTAAAAATTAATGTCTGTCCTCCATATGAATATGTACATTCTTATCTGTGTAAATGTATCCTGTTTGATTGGTCAGTCTTCTCCTCCATCTTTCAAAGATAACCCTCAAAGATTTTGTTTGAATATAATTTCAAACTGACATGAATTTACTAGCACAATAAATAGAAATAAGTCAATTGTGTATTCTTTTCTTGCTACTGGAAGAGGATGTAAAGTCAAAATTGCAATTATGCAACTCCTGATATGTGATTGGAAAGAAATGCTCCTGAACTGTAAAGGACTACTCTAATATAGATAGTTGTGATGTTCAAATTCTTAATAGTAAACCAAGTTTCCCAGTTCCTCTAAGCGACATGTAAATAGTGAATGGTTGTCGTTATCTTTTAGCCAATGCTAGATATTGGATTTTAGCACCAGAAATTTTTTTTAGGGTTTTCTATGCAACAAAGGCTTAAGCATGAATTGTGATTGATATTGCTCTCTCCTCCATTGTCAAGGATGAGGTTGAGAGAATGAGAGCTTGGGCCCATGATAAGTTGATGAACAAGCTAGCAGCAACAAGACATAAAGTTGAAGAGAAATGTGCAGCAGTAGAAACCAAAAGGAACGGGCAAGCTGTGAGAACTAAGCAATCAGCAAAGTACATTCGATGAACAAGCCAAATACCTTCATCATTTTCTTGCCGAAATTGGTGTGCTTAGAATGTGATTGAATTCAAGAAAGATGTCAATGATAAGATTGTAGTGAGCTTCCTGGTGTTACAAGGCACCAAACAGGTTGCTATCTTTCATCATTTTCTTGGTGGAGCAGGTGCTCATAGAATGCAAATGAAGGTATAATTTTCTTGCTAGAGGCTGTGCTCATAGAATGCAAACAAAGTGATTAAAGATGCCAATGTTGTTATTGTTATGAGCTTTCTTGGGTTGCAAGGTTGTAAACGAGAATATGATTGTTTGAACACAACTATTGGCTTAATGTTCTTTTCTTCAATTTAATCACTCTCCTTTGTATAGGAGTCACAAAAAGTTGTTTGAAATTGTCTAAAATCCAAATAACATCAAATTCTCTGAACTAAAATTGTTCTACAATAAATGAAGCCAAAATATCATGATTATGCATTTCATTGATTCAATATTTAGGCTCTTACATTGATTTAAGTCAACCTTATACAAAGAAAAGAAAAAAAAACTAGTGCCTATTTAGAGAATTTCAATTTTTCAATTTCATCCAAAATTCTGGAAATGACAGCTTCTTTCTTCATGATCTCAATCTCTCTTTTTGCAAGCTCCAATTCTTTCTTCAAAAGTGGCACTTTATCACATGCTTTACATGACTTTTTGCTAAAACCTGTTGCCATCCAACTGGCTTCCACACGTGTACCATGTTTGTCAGGAGTTGAGCTCATCACCTTTGATTCATGTGTAGTTGCAAGTCATTGATAATACACATTACACCATGAAAAGTAGTTATAGTCATGTTTGCCTTGAATCAATCAAAAATACATTTATTAAAATATCAATGTCACGATAAATTATCAATAAGGTGAATACATCCTAAGTATATGTAAAAACATTACTATTATAGGACACCGATAAAACCATCATTGTGGAATTTTATTTGTCTGTGACATCAAAGTATAACATAGTTCTTTACCGCATTTGCAAGGAATTTGTGGGTATGAGCACGAATTTGAAGATATACTTCTACCTATTTACAAAAAAAAAGATATACTATGTATTAGTAACTTACATTATGATGGTCTAGCCATTATGATAAAATACTAGAACTTTCAGATTGTCATTGTCAATCTAACACCTAAGCAAATAAGTATAAATAAATAAAGCAAAATAACCCTATGTGGTTCAATAGCATCTATGGCATTCACCCAATATAACCCACCATCTATGCCTTGTGGTAAAAAGCAAAATCACTCCACTCACCAGTTAAACAAGGACAATGCAATCAAAGGTAAATTTATATGATTCTCTCTAGCATGGACTAGTTAAATAGGGACAATGCAATCAAAGGTAAATTTATATGATTCTCTCTAGCATGGACCAGTTAAATAGGGACAATGTAATCAAAGGTAAATTTATATGATTCTCTCTAGCATGGACTAGTTAAAATAGGGACCACTCACCAGTTTCGTGACATTAAATGTACTATAAAGCATCCATTTCATTTACCATTAGATAACTTTTTATCTTCTATAGTAATTTACTTCCATAGTCAACAGAAGGTTATTCATGTGTTCCACAGAAAGTTTCAGAATTGGTTTCTTCCAAGAGACCAGCATAAGGACAAGATGATTCATTTATGGAAAAGATTCAAGATAACTAGCATTAACATTGATCCCCATTTCCATTTCTAGGCCTATTTCAAACATCAATAAACTAACTATGATTTTAATAGATCTGACTTTTACCAAAAATACTTGCATCAAATAGGCTCATAAAGTATCACAGACTTAAACCATTGGGAAGGTAAAAAATACTACCATGACAGCATTAACATAACACTAGGATAGTAACATATTGTCAGGCTCTACAATAACATCTCCAGCAACCCATAGTTCTTACTAAAGCCTATTTTTACAGTGTGTCCTGCCCACCAGCCACTTCTAACTTAGAGAAGGCAAAGCAGGCACTTTTGTCATCTAGGTGGCCTTCTACACTATGGCAATTGCATTCTAGTTATCCAACTAGGGCTTTCCACTAGGGAAGCTGCACTTTCATTCACTTGGTAGCACTTTCTAGTTTCTAATATAGAAGCTGCACTTGGTTAGCAAGATAATTGCAGTTACCTTTGTGCAGTAGCCTGCAGAGTGCAAAGAGATGATAATATAATCCTCTGAAAAGGTATTCTATACTACTCGAGAAATGGTTGCTGCAATTTAAGATACCAAAATTCAACAACTTGAGTGCTGAGATGAAAGCATCCATACATGGGGAGATAAACACCACATACTGTAGTAAAATTCTCTTGGATCTTTTTTTTATATAAACACCACATTTTGTCTTCTTTTTGGATGATTTGAATGCAAAATTTACATGAGCAAAAATGCGATAGGCAGTGGTGTCGGGCACCAATTTGGAAGAGAGGGATAAAATTTGGGCACCGATTTGGGAAAATCCAAATGTTGGGCACCGAAATGGGATTGTCTGGGTAACTTGGGCACCATTTTGGAACAGCCTCTAACTAGAGCTCCAATTCAATGTCATTTTCTAGGTTTTTGTGCAACTTGAATCATATGAATGGGACAAATTCTGCTTAGTTTTTAGGGTGTCATGCAACTCTGCTTGTTTGTTTGTGGGTGTGTTGACTACCCCCATGTTTGAGTTATAATTAATTACGGGTGTGTTGATGGCCCTCATGTCTCCTAGCGCAGACACTTCGATACTTAAGTTAGTAGGAGACTTTAGTAAGAGATGTAAATACTAGAAATAGAACTTATTTAAGAGAGTATATACCTATGCACTTATAATTGAGCATGAGGTATATATACATGCAGGGATATACGTAATTTGTATGCAAATGGGATGAGGATATTCCTTTCTAGAGGAGGATTCCAGAGAAATACACATCTTTAGTTTTTTTTGGATTTTCTTTAGGGGAATGGTTCTAGTCTTACAGAACCACATTGTAGTTGGAAAAGACTTCTCATTGGAATAGGATTCTTATGTAGCTGATACCAGCTAGATAATAGATATTTGGTGTTAGAGATCCCTAATAATTTGGGTAGGTTGTCTGCTTTGCATCCCAAATTCTCATTGGTTCTATTCCGAGGTCTGAGTAATCAGAGAACCAACCCAACCAACTTGCATTATTTTAAAAAAATATATATCTAAATGAACTATTTATCTAAATCCTCAACTATAGTTCATAATTTCTCAAGTATATTCTAGAAGTTCAATTGAAAGCCTTATGTTTTATGTGTTCTTTATAATTTTAGATAGCATAAAATAGCTATTTAGTTTATTCTAATATGTTTTTTCAAAATTATTTACTTTCTAATATTCCATAATTGAACTCGGATTTAATCAATTTTAAATTAAAATTAAACTAATCAAGCTTTGACCTCAAATTGGACCAATTTAAAAATAGGTTAAGGTAAGATTTTTAGAAGAAAATTAAGGGTAAGGTTGACTTTGACTAGAGTTGCACCCTTAAGCTCCATTTTGCATGCCAACAACAATGGTCAATTGCCTTAGCATGTAGATGATAGAGGTGTAAATCTGATCAAGTAATACCAGATAGGGCGACCTAATCCTATTCTTCTTTGTAAAATTTCTAATTCAACCATTTTTGTAAATTAGGTCTAGTTGAGGTCAAACTAACTTTAACCTAAACTTCTGAAATTGAGATTGAATTTAGGTTACGTTCAGATTGATAATTCAGTTAACATTTCTTATATAGTTATACCTGCACATTTAACTTATTTAACATCAGTTAATTAAAATAAATATACTTATAGAAGATAAATTTAGATATATTTATATTAAAAATAAGCATATAAGTGTTAGTGTGTTGAAAAGAGAGCCTAGGATAGTATTGGCTTTACATGGCTTTCCAAAGACGAAAGTAGATAGGATTAAGTTTTTGAAGTTGCATTCCTTTTTGAAATAATAAGAATTGAGTTAAGAATTTAATAGGCTTTTTTCTCTAGTTATTTAAGATTAGGTTAGGTTAAGTTAGCCAAGTTACAACCACCTTAACCTTACAAAATCCAATTTTTAAAATGGGCTATATTTTCCAAATCCATGATATTTGGGTGTATCACATATTCAGTGTTTAGTGATTATTTTATTTATTTTTATTTTTATTTTTAATATTGTGTGGCTTGTGATGAATTATAGAGGTTTGTTGTATTTTTTTATTTTAAATTTATTAAGTGCAAATAATTTATTATAATATCGGGGTGTCTTGGGATGAATTAGTGGTTTGCGGTATAATGCAAACAAATTGCATTTTTTAAATTTATAAATAATTTTCATGCAAAATACTTAATAATTTGGATTGTCAGTCAAAATTAAAAAAATAAGGTTGAGGTTAAAGTTGAAGTTTTAAAAAAAGGAATGTTTTAAGGATCGAGTTACAGCCCTATTTTGTAGGTAGATTAAAAGAAATATGGAAGGAAGGTGAAGTTGATAATTTTCTAAGGACAAACATGTCGCTTGGTACATGGCTACCAGACCTGTGATGGTTATTGCATGGTTCATTTATAGGCTACACCAGTCAAAGGGGATGTAGCACATGGACAGTTGGTTTAGCCTAAATGTCGGGTCAATAAATGGGAATGTTCAACAATATACATATAAAATATAATTTTTTAAATAGCATTTTAGGCATCAATGATGTTAACAAAAGACTATAAAAATTCACATTAACTCAAAAAGAAATGCAATTGCATCCACACTCTTAAGTGGTAAAATAATATGAAAATAAAAAGGGTGTATTTACACTCTTAAGTGGTGAAATAATATGAAAACGAGGGGGGTGCATTTAATATTCTAAAAACATGAATAGCTATGTCGCTGTGAATGCCAACAAGTTTCCAAGTGCATGCCTCATAAAATGGATGCTTTGTGCATTCTGAAAGTGGGAACAACAATATGACTTGCACTGGCCCAACATTATCAAGCTTGCATATTAGAAACTGAAAAGTAGTTACTTTTTACAACTTAAGAACAGGGACAACAATATAGCTTGTTGTTTGGGTTGTCCCCAAACGGAATGCTGGTGTAGCTTCCAAGATCTTCCCTCCTTAATCCTGCAAAACTAGAATACAAGTCAGAGGGCGCCGGGGGTGTTCCCGGTGTGGACACTCTGACGCTCAAGTTAGTATATGGGGTTTATAGAGGGAGGATGGATTGAGAGCGAGTGGTTCTGGTCTGGGGATGCATACCTGGTCCGTATTTATAGATGAGCGAGGGGTGCCGTCGGGAGTCTTGC
>JAYJMB010006074.1:0-11363 GCA_036873735.1 Pouteria campechiana
CTAAGTCCTCCCCTTCTCAAGGGATTGCTCCAACCACCAAGGACTTGGTCCAAGCCCTTGCCACATGTGCTCCACGTATATGCCACACGTGCTGTAGAGGTCCACGTCACTGCCACATCACCGCCACATCATCACATGCCCAATTGGAAACCTGGGAAAGCCGTCCACTTGAGCTGTCCCATCTGATCAGTTAAATAATAAAAAAATAAATTGTTAAATACACAACCTAAGATTCTTTAAATTGAAAAATAACTGAAAATAAGAATAAAATCCTAATATAGGGCTCTATAAATGAAATACCTTCACATTTCTTATTTTTCTTCTTTCTTTTTTTCTTTCTCTTTCACTAAAAATGATGCATAATATAAAAGAAGTATTTATAAGAGAAGGATTATATATAAAGAAATAACCTACAATATAAGATATAAGAAACATGCAAGATTAGAATTCTAAAATAGAACAACTACTTGTTGGTCCCTTTGCTAGGTTTAACCCAAGAGGGGAGGAGTGAATTAAATTAATAAAAACTTTTTATTTGTACCCCAGGTGATTAAGTTCCCTCATTTCAAGTGATTTGCAAAAGACTTGTAGAGAATTGTTGGAAGCAAAAAATCAAACATAGATGATAGACCCGATATGTAGTAGTTTGGGACAATCTTCCTACTCCAATTTTCCGAGCATAGTCCTCTTGTATCTTAGGTTCTAATATATCAATAAAAAATACAACTCAGTACTAATGCGCTCTTCTATATTCCAACTCTAGGTGGCATAATCTTAATTTAACAAGATGATTGTGAGACACAGCTTTAACGATCTAGTTTATTCTTTTTGGACTTGGCCTCCAATATCAACCAAAGGTAATATACTAAATAAGAGAATACTGTAAATAGTTATACTTTTTGATGTGCTTCTTTGAAGTGCAAGAGGAAAGCTTTTGGTTGCACGAGATGATACTAAATTTAATGTTGTGGCTTTGATCAGCTTGAAAGCTTTCCTTTTGTTGTCGAGTACTTTAATCACTAAATTAATGAAGTTGAATGCTTGAATACATGAAAGTTTAAGCTCACAAAAATTTGCACTTCTCTATTTCAACATGTAGATATTACTTCTTTTATAGTTGTCCTTAAATTTTAGCCTTTGGGGTAGTTGGGATGCATTTAATGCACTTCAATGTTTAAATTTTCTCCACCATTGCAATTGTCAATCGAATCCCAAGTGGTTGCGCTATTTGACTACACCTCATAGGTGGATGTGCAAGCGGCTCTAATTTGACTTCGATCTTTGAGCATTCAAACCCCCCAAAATTTTCTTTTCGGAATGTGGCAAACGAATCCCAAGTAGCCGTGCTTCTTAGACAAATGGTACATAGTGCCTTGGATTGGTTTGCCCTCTTTAAATCATGTTTATGTTGAAAAGTGTCAAGTGATTAATAGAGGCTCCTTGCATTCGACTCCATGTCCCAAGCAAATCTGGGGAGCCTTATATTCGGTTATGCTCTTTGTGCTCCATACCTTAACTCACCAGAGCCTCCTAGGTGAATGTTAGGTGACCAACCTATTCAACTATGATACCCATTGGTGATTACAACAGGTGACTGCAATCTAGTTGCCAAGTTCTAGTGAGATCTTGCCTTTCTATAACCCCATAGGCGAATACTGTAGGTGGCTGATAATCGACTACAACCGTAGGTGAATGTCCTAGGCGGTTAGAATGATACTAGTGCCTATACTTAGAAATTTTTTGCAATTTGAGCTTATTAGTCCATTCCAAACATATATAAACATAAATGAAATTTTGTTAATTATCAAAATATAGTAAACCTAGTTTAATGCAAGTTGGAGCATACAATCTCCCCTTTTTTGATGATTGACAAAACTCTCGTGAAGCCTTTATATTAATTTCAAGTTGATAACTTATAAAAGTTCATCTTTGAATTTTTCAATGATTTCCATTGTGATAGCTTAATTATATTATACACATTGGTAAACATATGTTTGAAGATACAACATTAACTATGGAATCTCAATATCATTCAACCATTCAACCAAGTTAACGTTTTCAACATCGTTGAACCAAGACAAGGATATCAAAACCAAAATTTAGCTCAATACATTGAATGAAATTCATCCACAACAATCATATGAAGACAAACATATTTTCAAAGTTTTAAATCTCATATCAATATCAAAACCTCTTAAGAAATACATTTAATCCTTACTACAGTTCCACTTGAACAAAAATATATAACAAAACTTAAAAAATACATCATAAAGAAGGATTAATTGTGTCATCATTACAAGCTTCTGGCATTTGCAGACCTCCTTCCTTCTCTCCCCCTTTTTGTCAAATCATCAATGTTTAGGGGTAGGAGATAGAGATTAGGCGTTTCTTCCTGAGTTTGATGAGCCTCAGTTTCAATCGGAGAAAGAAGCTAGGAAACCTCAAAGATTGGCTCAAGGACAAAAGATTGGACTAGCTAAGGAGCAAGAGCAAATGTAGTAGGATTTGGCAGCGGAAAAGAATGATGGGAAGCTTGATGCTCAGGATAGGAAGGTGTAGAATGGGATGCTTAGGAGCCATCTAGATGAGAAGATCCAGTATGCCTATGAGATGCAAAGGGTGCAGATGAAGGGGATGGTGTATAGTGCAACCCAAAGTGTGAGTGTAGAAGATCCATCTGCTTCTGCATGTGGTGCATGCCCTATGCTTGATCTCTCTTAAGCTATTACACTTCTTCTCTCAAGTGACAAACCTTAGTGTATTGCTAAGTATAGGTTGAGGAAAGTCATGGCAAAACTTGAGGCTTGCCTCATTGTGTCCTACTTAGGGTGATCAATCTCCATTCTTTCCTCATGTCTCTCTCCTGGAGATGGTGCTTCTATTTCTTCATCCTCCTCATGATATCTACCATCATCACTATCATCCTCAGGTGGAGTTCCTTCTTTTTCCTCCATCACTTAGTTGTGTCAAGCATATTGCTTTGCAATGTAGTTAGACTCTCGAACCTGCATTCCTTTTAGTAGAGTTTCTCTGACCTAGTACTTCTTGAAGGTAGACATGTAAAGTGTGAATTTACCTTGGACAAGGACTTGAAAGTTTTCAAAGACCTTGGTAATCCATAAATCATAGGGAACCACATCATCTATCCTTACCGACATGTATCCAAATGCATTTAACATTATCTTGGGGAGGCTCACCTTCTTATAATTGTAGATTTTCCAAATTATAAGTGCCTCAAATTTATTTACAATCTTTGTTCCTCCAAGTTTTGGCACTATAACAAATTCAAGGACTTTTCTTAATATCCTCAATTCAATGTTCATGTCCATGGTTTTCATGAACCTATGTATCCTATTGTAAACCCTGCCAGTGGATAACTTGTCAAACAATTGTTTATAGAGAAATCTACTTCATCCCATGGCACACCTAATATTTGTGCTATTCTAGTGAAGTAATGGCAATTCCAAATCTAATTTCTACACTCTTCACCATAGAATAGTACTCTCTAAGGTGCCAGTTGAAGTAGAGAATAAGACATAGCTCAATGTATATAGGTGCATCATATTCAAATAATTCACTCCATCCTTGGTAGTTGATCATATCTGTTATATCAAAGTGGTACTAGTCAAGGAATTTAATGTTCAATCTTCTTTGCACATGCACCAATCTCCCAAGCATGGTAATGTAAATTTTAAATTTATTTTCACTAATTCCAAAATAATATGCAAGGAGATCTTGGTTTGAATTTTTGTTTGGGCACCTTCTTTCCATCCACTTTCTTAAGTAGTATGCTCAAATCAAACATTCTAATTTCACCTTCCTTTCCATCCTAACTTTGTGATCCTCCATTTCATTTTCATTCTCTATACTAGGGTTCATAGAGTGTCAGTAACCAACTTCATTACCTTGAGAGTCCTCAATGAAACGAACTCTCTTTAACCTAGATGTGTCTCTAGAGGTAGTTCCCCTTGAAGTAAATGCACCTCCTCTTCTCCTAGGTCTCTTTGGAGCACATGAAGGCTTAAACACAACATCCTTGGGAGCAATTTAAATCCCATTGGAGGCGACTACTTAGGGAATAAAGAAGAAGTGAAGAAGAAATGATGCACTTGAGGGTTTAATCAACCTAAATTGTCGGGTGCCTTAAGTACTTATGGTCAGAAGTGGTAGCCGTTCTGCTAGCTTGCTGAATTCAAAGTTTCATTCTTCCTCCAACCATTCTTATTTTAAAAATTTTATCACCATGACATATATATATATATATCTTCATTACAATTCTTAGGTAATCATTACTTTATTTCATCCAAAACACACATTGCATATACATATAATCAAATAAATTCATAGCACAAAATCATAGGTGATAATGTATGACCTTATGCATTAATGTACAGCATTCCTAATTCCCTTCTAATCTTGTACAATGGTTTTGTAAAGATGCTAACAAGTTGAGTATCGATGGAAACATATTCTAAACGAACATCATGCTTTTCTATGTGATCTCTATTGAAATGGTGTCTAATCTCCATATACTTAGTGCGTAAATATATAGTAGTAGATTCTTTGTCAAGCATATTACACTAGTGTTATCACACTGAATGAGGATATCCTTGTTGCTCAATTATAATCTAGCAATTGTTGCCTCATCCATAGCAATTGAATACAACGACTCTCAGTAGCTATATACTCTGCTTCTGTAGATGACAGTGCTAAATTTATTTGTTCCCTTGAATACCATGAAACTAACATGTTTATAAGGAATTGACACGTCCTACTTGTATTGCTATTTACTTTGTACCTTGCGAAGTCTGCATATGAATATCTAATAAGTTCAAAGCTTGAACCTTTTGGATACCATAGCTCAAGACTTGGTGTGTCAACTAGGAACTTGAAGCTTCTTTTCACTATAGAGATATGTGATTCTCTAAGGCTTGACTAGAATCTAGTATACAAACATACACTAAATAAGATATCTAGCCTAGATGCAATCAAATAAAGTAAAGAGTCAATCATACTACAATATAATTTCTATTGTATAGGTTTACCCTTTTCATCTTTGTCCATTCTAGTTGTTCTCATTAGAGTATTTGTTGCTTTGACTTCTTCCATACCAAACTTTTTGAGCATTTCCTTGGTGTACTTGGAATGAAAAATAAAGTTGTCTCTTCCAATTATTTGAATTGCTAACCTAGAAAGTAGTTTAGCTCTCCCATCATGATCATTTCAAACTTGGTTTGCATAATCTTGATAATTCCTTGCATAATTTTTAATTATTAGCACTGAAGATAATACCATCAACATATACTTGAATAATCAAAATAGTTCTACCGATATGCTTATTGAAAAGAGTAGTATTAACATTTTCTCTTTTAAATCCATGATCACCAAGAAACTTAATCTTTCATATTAAACTCTAAAATCTTGCCTCAATCCATATAGTGTTTTAGTAAGTTTGTAAACATAATTTTGTTGATCGTCCGAGCAAAACTAGGGGGATACTCAACATATATTCCTTTATTAAGATAACCATTAAGAAATGCACTTTTGATATCCATTTGAAATAGCTTAAATTTCATATGAGATACAAAAGCAAGAAACATTCTTATGGCTTCAAACCTAGCTACAGGTACATATGATTCTTCAAAATCAATTTCCTCCTCTTGGGAATACCTCTTAGCTATAAGCCTTACTTTATTCCTAACGATAAGTTCACTTTCATTAATTTTGTTGGTTAAGACCCATTTTGTTCCAATCACATCAAAGTTCTTCTATTTAGGAACCAATTTTCATATTTTGTTTCTTTCAAATTGATTTAGTTCCTCTTGCATAGCAATTATTCAATTTTCATCATTAACAGCTTGTTCGATGCAAGTGGGCTCAACAGTAGAAATAAAAGTAAGATGTCTGCATACATTATGCATGAATACCCTAATTTTTACACCATCATAGATGTTTCTAATTATTTAACCCTTAGGATGTGCATGCATAAATCTCAAGTTAGTAGGATGTCAGAAAGGAACATTACCTTCACTTACCTTTCCTCAGCATTCTCTAAACTTGGATCTTGTTCTTTTTTAGAAGATCCTTCTACCCCTTGGTTTTTTAGTTACAACTTATTCATTTTCTTTGTTATTTTAGCAACATCACTTTCATTCTCCTTCCTTGGGGTTAATCCAAATTCGTCAAAAGTAATGTGCATGGACTCCTTAACTACTTGAGTCCTCTTATTGAACACCCTATATGCTTTGCTATTTGATGAATAACCCAAAAAGACTGCTTTATCACTTTTTGAATCATATTTACCAATATTATCTTTTCCATAATTCCACACATGACAAGTGTAATCAAAAGAATAAAAATAAGTTATATTTAGTTTCTTTTCTTTCCAAAGCTCATATGGAGCTTTTTTGAGAATGACCTTAATGGTAACTTGGTTAAGTACATGGCAAGTGATGCTAATCACCACTCCCCAAAACCTATTGGATAATTTGCTTTCATTAAGCATAATCTGAGTCATTTCCTATATTATCCTATTTTTTCTTTCTATAATTCCATTTTGCTATGGGGTTCTAGGTGCAAAGAAGCTATGGTAAATTCCCTTATCCTAACAATATTCAATGAATTTTCTATTTTTGAAATCACCGCCATGGTCACTTCTAATGGATATGATTGAAAGTTGCTTCTCATTTTGTATAAGTTTGAAAAATGTAGAGAATATAGAAAATGCTTCATCCTTACTTGTTAAAAGTATTACCTAAGTGAATCTTAAGTAATCATCCATAATGACCCACACATATATTTATACCAAGACTCAAAATGTCGAATGACCCCAATAGATCCATATGCAATAACTCAAAAGGCCTTGAAGTAGAAACTTCATTTTTTAATTGCAAATTATATCCTAGTCTATTTAGATACTTAGCAAGCTTTGCAAATTTGATCTTTGTAAAATTTCAGGTTAGGTAAATCACTCACTAAATTCTTAACATTTGACATGTTAACATGCCCAAGCCTCTTATTCCATATCCATGGATCATCATCAACAGCAACCAAATATTTTTCAACGAGTTCATCAAGATAAACCAAATATGCATTTCTATCTTTTGCCAATGAAAGAATGCTATCATCTACATACCTTTTATCCAACCTTGTTGCAAAAATTACATGTGGTCTTATTTGGTCCTTGATTTGAGTTTGCTGAATAGCAAATAGGTTTTCTCACCCATGAATGGCCAACGAACCTCTTGATTTGAAAGCAATTACCCCTATCTTATGAAATATTAAGCCCCTTGGTCCATCCATCAAAATTACTAGATTCTTGTGGTTCTTCAATACTTGATTCCTCACACCCAAGTCCTCTTTTGCTAATTTGCCTAGTCATTCTCAAGAACTTGGTGATTGATTATCCTAGGTTGGAGAATTTGGTCAATGAAATCCTGAGAATCTCAATTTTTTCTTTAGTTGGTCTATTTCTTTTTGAAGAGACAAATTTATTCAGCTAATTTGCATTTACGTGAATTATCGCATCAAAGTGTCTCTTTTTTTTGTGAATGTTTGACCGAGTGTCTCAAAATTTGCAAACGTAGAATTATAGGATTGTCGCAAATTATCAAACATATCACATCTACTACATGAATTAGAGGAGCTACATGAATCAAAGGTATACAAATAATAAGAGTTTACCTCAATTTCAGTCATGCTAGTTGGCTTCTCCACTTGGTTTTTCGGAGCTGTATAACTTAAATTGTCACTTCCTATTTGAGCCATACAGCAAATTCTAGCCATGTTGTTGGTCTCCTACTCCTCCTTCCCACTAGAATTGAAACTAGATGAATCATCCTCATTTATATACATACCACATGCCCTATTCTTGGATGATTTTCTAAATTTCTATTCCTTATTGCCTTTTTCTTTCTTATCAGTTCTCTTCTTGTAATCCACCTTATCTTGCCTTGGACTTTTAGCTTGCATATGTCTAATACTAGTACATTTACAATATTAGGGCATTTCTCTCTTTCTTTCTCTCTTTTATTGAGTCTAAATGTCATAAATAACTTAATTTTGATAATGAATGCATTATAATAACTTAGTTTTGATAATGAGCAAATATATGAGTAAGAAAAAGAGATACTAAGAGCTTTATTTCCATATAGTGCACAAGTAAAAATGAAAAGCATAAACTAAAACATAATGGAACCAAAGAAAATGGGTTATTGGATTTAACTTTATCAAAAGACAACTTAAAACAGTCCAAGCACATCTCAAAAGTAGTGAATAAGGAAGAAAATATGTAAATGTCAAGTCTACAAGACAGAGGTTAGTAGACAAGATAGGTTTCCTCTGACAGAGGTCTTTGAAATAACCTAGAAATGCATCCAAGTTGAAGTTTTTTCACAAAGGCATTCATAGAGGACAACTTATTTTAACAGAGGTCTGCAAAACTAGCTGTTAAAAATAGTCGAGAATATCAAAACCAACAAAGGAGTTCATAAAGCATAGATTGGCAGACATAAAGGTCTTTTATGATCATTGGGTCATTGGACTTCTCTCCTAGTGTTGATAGAGGTGTTGACAGAGGAGAGCCTTAAGCCATAGAAGTCTGTTATTATGATTGATAATGGTCATCAACAATAGATCTCTTCAATAGAGGTCTCTACCTACCCCAAAGAGGTCTATTATTATTGTTGCAACTTTTGCATGTGTGTTTCGCAAGCAATAGCCAACAGTCAAAAACTCAATGAATCATTTTCTAATGGCTATAAATCCCTTCAAGGTTTATAAATAGAGGACCCATTTGAAAAAAAAGAACTTTTGAGAACTCTAAGTGCTTAGTTTGTGTATTTATGAGTGAATCAAAAGTTTTCTTCCATAAGTGCTCACTCCACTGCGTTACAACTCGAATCATGTGTTCAAGTTTTCATCCATATTTCATGAAAAGAGCTTCGAGGCACAAAGATTTCATTGAATAACATCTTTCTTTATTCATCTTTTCATCGTGTACATCTCAGTCTTTCTATAGGCATAAATTGTGAACAAAGTTTCCTATATTTTTCATGTTCGTGAAAGAGTGTAGTTGTTGCAAGTGGGATACTTGCAGAAAAATGTAGAACTTGCAAAACAAAAGTAGATTGTTATTTTTGTAAGTTGGTAGACTTGCATTATTTGAGTTATAAGAGTTAGTTGGTGAGCTCAAAAAACCAACATGTTATAAAGAAAATTAAGTTTAGTGGAACTTAAGACAAAAGGTGTCTTAAAGAGTCTAGTAGGAACTCGTCTTGGGCCAAACTACTATAAAAATTTATGTATACTTATGTGCTTATCTTTTATTAAAATTTGCACACTTTTAATTTGGCCAAAAAATTTTTGTGAAGCTCACATCTCCCTTGAGCTATTGACACCAAGGGGACCAACAATTGGTATCAAAGTAGGCTTCATTTGTTGATCTTACATATTTCAACAACCAGTGAAGAGATACATGTGGATAGCTTTTTCTACAACATAGCTGCAAAGGGACAATCCACTACTCATCCACCTTTGTTTAATGGTTCAAACTATGGGTATCAAAAGATAGGAATGCAGAACTTTATGATTACTCAAATTATCAGTTGTGGCTAATAATTAAGAATGGAAAGGTTGTCTTCAACATAGAGGATATAAATACTTCTAAAGATATAGTAGTAGTAGAACATGATGCAAAGGCAAAGAATTGCCTCTATTATGCCCTTTCCCCTCTAAATTTGAGAAAATATCCTCAAGTGACTCTACAGAGGAAATTTAAGACAAACTACAAGTAGCACACAAAGGAACTAATCAAGTAAAATAAACTAAAATTAATATTCTTATGCAATAATATGAATCAGAGTCTATTTGTGACATGTTTAGCAGGTTTCAAAAGGTCACCAATGGTTTAAAAAGCCTTGGTGTAAAGCATAAAGATCCCAACCTTGTCAAGAAGATTTTGAGATTGCTTCTATGGCATTAGATGCCAAAAGTGCCAATAATCCAACAAGGTAAAGACCTAGATAAGATGATCATAGAAGAACTCGTGAGCTCTCTAATAACCCATAAGGTATTGATGAAGAAGAAGGCTCCTGAAGAAGATGGAGGCAAACAACTTAAAGGCATAATCAAAAAATGAAGACACTCATTATGATGCATCCTCCAATTTGCTACAACTATAGGAAACCTAGACACATGCAGTATAATTGTTTAGAACCTGACAAAAATGATAAAAAAGTAAGGAGAATCCAAGAAGAAATATAATTCTTACTTTAACAAGAACAACAACAATAACAATAGAAGCAACAAAAGATTTGAGAACAAAAAGAAAGCTATGGTTGCATGAGAGCTAATAGAGTGAATGACGAATGAAAGTTCAAGTGAGGCTAAACAAGAACATGAAGCACAAGTCAACATGATCTCACCAAGTAGAAGAAATCAAGAAGATTTCCACACCAGGATCAGTTTCATGATAGGTAAGATTTCCACACCAGGATCAGTTTCATGATAGGTAATATCTCCTAATGACCCTCCTAACCTTGAAGAGATATTGAATGAATTATATGTGGACTTGATGGGTTTAAAAATTAAATGTACAGAAACAAAAAAGGAGTTAAGTTAAAAAAGAAGAAGAAGAAGAATGCTCCAAATAGCATATAGAAAAGACCAAGATCAAATTAAATCAAACTGCTCTTAGAGAGCTTGATCAAGTCAAGGCAAAGAATATTCTATTAAAAAAGACTTTGACTACCATCTTATTGAAGCTAAAACCTAAAAGTAAATGTGGACAGAATCAAAAGAGACAAAAAAACAATAATATTGAAAAAAATGGACCCACATAAGAAATAAGGCAAATATGAGTTTCAAAATTAGTTGCAGAAAACATAAATGTAACATATTATAAAAACAAGAAAGTAATGAAACCTAAGAAGTAATGAGTACTAAAATATTCTTCCATTAACCCACCTGGACCTATTCCCAAATAGGTACCAAAATTTAAAGCATAACTATGTCTTTGCACATGTTCTTGAGAGCCACAAAGAGCAGCGTGTGGTATATCACCAAAATTGGTTAAAGAGTTACTTTCAGAGATAATGGTAAAGGTAGAGTTGTTAAAATTGATAAGATTGGCCAACCATAATCTACTATAATTTCTGATATTTTAATAGTAGGGGGATTAAAATATAATCTATTAAGTGTTAGTCAATCCTATGACAAAGGTGTAGCACCCCGCCGGCCCACACCACCCCTGGCCGATGGTTGCTACATATTGATCCATAAATGTGTTGGCCGATGTATAATTTTTAATAAAAATTTCGGCAGCACCTCCCCCAAGATCGAGTAATGTGAAGGAAAAAGAACCA
>JAYJMB010006075.1:0-11363 GCA_036873735.1 Pouteria campechiana
CATTCAATATAATACAACTTTTCAATTAAAATTCATAAATAAGAATTTAAAACACTCCATAATTCCTCCATTCATCCTCATAACACCCATAACTCCACAGGCTCCTCCTAGGACCTATATCAAACCATGATGGCAATATAACCTAGGAGCAACATATCATACTATCATTATATTATACATTATCTACTAAATATGCCAATAATTTACTTTATACATCCATTGAATTCTTTAAACTATAATTAAACTATTACATTATGAATTATAATTACACACTAATACAAAATGGGATTTCAATCCCTATATACAATCATAACGTAAAGGTCTTCAGTCTCTCTCTCATACATCCTTTGCTTATCTTATGAGATAAAAAAAAAATTAAATAAGAAGGCATGAGTCCTAGCAACTCAATAAGTAGGTAGAAATATAAAACAATGATAATAAATCATAATCAATCAATACACATGTTCTCATCAGAATATGAATACAACTATTACAACATGAAGCTAGGTCTAGGAGGCTCAAATCCTCCTCAATTCATTATAATACGCCCTTTAGATGTTATAATCATACTATCTCAGGTGCCATACAAACACCACACATCAACACTATGCCCTATAGGCATAACCTCACGACCATACCATTCAGGCACTAGATATGATTCATGGAACATGCCCCATTCCATTCCTATATACATTCATAGATGATATAATTGGAATAAAACTTATGGGATAAACTCTTTCCCCATTTATCCATATAAACATTACTTTAAATACAATCGGGGAATATACATCATTCCTTATCAATTCACTAATTCATATTATCCTAAAACATACTCAAACACGGAATAATTATTATCCCTATTAATCCAACATGCATAACCTTATGCATATCACATTCACAATCATATACAAATTCATTTATATATATACATATAACAACGGGATATTCTCAATCCCTTGCATTCAGTGATCATAAAGAATTAAACATCGACATTGAATTAATATGGGATATCCACAATCCCTCATCTAAAACACACATGCCTAGAATAAACATGGGATGATAACTATCCCCATCCATACATTCATATCATACAAGGGGAGCCTGTTTACCTTAGACCTTTAGCTCCAACCCACTTTCCTTCAGCTCTGTCTTTTCTTCCTTCTTAGATCATCCTATATAGGGCTAATGCTAATTATAATACATCATTCATAGCCATTCTTAGGTTATAATCATCGAACATATTATAAACACTAGTTAACTTAGCGTTTCTTCATAATTATTATCAGAAACCTTCTTGCTTGACATGTTTATTTGGCAGTTTACATGATTAACATCCAAACAATATGTAAACAACTCAATTAAGCTTTTAAGATGTTCAATTCATGGCCAGTTTATACTTCAAAAACTTTAAGTTTTACTATTCATGAAACCCTAAAAGCACAAA
Organism: Pouteria campechiana; assembly: GCA_036873735.1. Classification (NCBI taxonomy): domain Eukaryota; kingdom Viridiplantae; phylum Streptophyta; class Magnoliopsida; order Ericales; family Sapotaceae; genus Pouteria; species Pouteria campechiana. The sequence goes on from JAYJMB010006075.1 coordinate 1,445, forward strand.
AATCAAAATTTCAATTGGGGAACTATAATTCAACAAGTCTGAATCAATCTATTCATGTTTTAAAAATACTAATTATGCCTTAATCATTTAGCCCATGATAATTTCAACAAAAATTATAAAATTCCCAAATTCCCAAAACCTTAACTTAAGAAAATGCAAAATAAGGAGAGAAAAACCAACTTACCAAGCAATCCATACATGGCTTTCTCTTGTGGACATAAATCCAAGCCCAAAATTCTAGTTGGCACCATTCATTTGGGGAAAATCTAATGTTTCTTCCATTTCTTCCACTTTTCACAGTTCAAATCGCTCCAACTTGGGTCTAAAAGCTAGATTACCTAATTTAGTAGCTAGGCATGATGAATTCCAAGCTAAAATGGCTTGGTATTAGGCTAAATTGGGTTAGGGCATGAAAAGGGTAAGAAACAGGATAGACTAGAGAAAACAGGATGAAAAAGTTTTGTTGAAAAGTGAAAAATCTAACTTAAATCACTGATCAATGCCATGGCATGGAAAAATCTGCCCACCAGTCTAATGTCGTGGCATCCTTTTCCAAGCCACGGCGTCCGCCCTACTACATACCCAGAATAATTTTTATAAATTGATATTTTTGTAAATTGGTCATAACTTCCTCGTACGATGTTGAATTTAGGTGATTTTTGATTTGTTATGAAGATAATTTAAATATATATAACTTTTATATTGATCATATTTTCTAATTAAGTCTCAAAATATGATTAATATTTCCACAAAGTGATGTCTCTTGTTTTAACTCAATTTAAAACTCTAGAGATAACCATAGTATTTTGCCTTTAATTTTTTCATATGATATCAAATTCATGTGGTTCTTGATTCATTGTAAGTTAAATTTAAAAATCTATAACTTTCATGTTGGACACATTTTTTTAATCATTCATATTATATGCCAAAAATTAGGTACAAGTGACACCTATGTGATATTCAGCTTCATGTTCTTATATAATTGTGCTCAAAATGTAAATTAAATTCAAAATTTTCTTCATTTTTAATAATCAGTAACACCATATTGTAGTCAAACATATAATTACCCCAAAGTTAATACCCTTAGGTGTTACACTTACCTCTTAGTTCTGTAGTTTTAGCATAAGAATAGAATTTCCCAATGAACTTATGGTAAACTGCATCCCATGTAGTCAGTGATCCAAGAGCTAATGTCATAAACCAGGTTTTTGCTGCATCCTTCAAGGTGTATGGAAAACATCTCATATGCAGTTGATCCTCTATTAGTCCTTACAAAGGAAAAGCTTGAATAGTTGCATAAAAATCATGCATAAATGTTGAAAGATCTTCTGTAACAACACCATGAAAAGAAGGAAGCATATTGAAGTGTATGTGTTTCAGCTCGTAATTCTTGGGATTATTATCTAAAATAGTGCATGAAGATATCCCAATCATAGGGCCTGTAAACTCTTTCATCAGTTGTTGTGCTTGTTGTGTCACTCTATTATCCATGTTGTCAGCCCTCTATTCTTCTTCTTCACTTATAGTGATGGTGCTTTTTCAATCTTCTCAATATGATCACTCAAGGGAACCAATAGTGGATTCACTGATCATCTACCTTGCATCCACAGCTCTGCAAAAAGAAAAAGAAAAAACAAACTTCACACAAAATAAAATAACTAAAACACAATAAAGAAAAAGAAATATTATAACTAAATTAATTGAATCAATTTAAAATCAATTCCCTGACAACGGCACCAAAAACTTGATGGTCAAATTATAATTCCTCGTAAGTGCAAGAGTGTATAGCAGTATAGTATGTAAAGCAAGGGTCGATCCCACAAAGAACCAATCAAATTGATTCAATTATCTGTAGTTACTGAACTAACACTATCCTAAAAAGATGTATTGAGAGCCAAGTAAATATGGATATAAAATTGGATTAAATAATAGAAAACAATGGCAGTGAATAATGTAGAAGAGATTCTTAGGTTGCAAAAGTATAAGATCCAATTTCAACACTCAATGATATCCTATGTTATTGGGATATTGGATTTAATTCATTATTTTGGGTTCATTCCATCAAATATATGATTATTATCATTATGTGTGTGAGTTTAAATCAAGTATTTTCACTCATTCCAATTACCTCTGGTGTAGCATAATTGAGGTGAAAACCCATGAAGGCCAAGAACTTTAATGCACCAAATAGATTAGTTGAGCATAAGGTGTGTACCATAACCATCTATCCTTTTCGTTCAAGAGAGCTAATGGTTTAACATATAGTGTGTACCTTAACCATATTCTCAAACAACCAATCTAATTCAAAACATTGGTGATCAAACAATTTAATAAATCAAATGATTATAATAAACACTTTCTTCCTTGAAATAAGATTAAATTTCATTGAGAAATCAACAATCCCAGTTAACAAATAATATTAAACTAGGCTACATCTTCACCCTAGAAAGAGAAACTTAGTTCATGATAAAAGTAGGAGCAGCCTTCATGAAACTCAACATGTTAAAGAACTTGAATCTCCTCTCGCTCCCTTTCTTCCTTCTCTTCCCCAAAAACATGATGTAGCCTCCTCCTTGCCAAGAAGAAGAACCTAAAGACATGATCTCTCATCCATTTTATACTCCCTTTCTTAGGGTTGCCTTTTTGCATAATTTTCTAGCAATTATGCGAAATCTGGTGGCATGTCCCATGTTCTAATGTCATGGTATTGGATTTCACTGCTACAACACTAAATTGTTATTTTCCTTCATTTCCAGTTTAGTGCCATGATAATGGATTCCAGTGTCATGGAACTAAGTTGCTATTTTCTATTCTACATATGGGAAAATCATGTTAGTGCCTCAACATTGGATTTCAGTGTCACAGCACTAAGTTGTTGAATGTTGTACACTAGACACACCTTCAGTGTATTACCCATAACTTTCTCATACAATCTTGGAATCACTTTATTCTTAATTCATTTAAATATATTTTCAACACATACAACTATTATTTTCCAAATCATCCTCTAGATGTGCGAAAATTGGACTACAACTAATACCATTTTTTGCACATCAAAAATTGCAATCAGCAGAATTGAAGTCTGAGATAGTTGTAGTATTTTAGCCATAAACTTCATGTTTCATCTATAAATCTTATGATTCTTGATTTTTTAAACATCTAACTTGAATATCTACAACTTCCAAGTTTAATATTTTTTGCTAAATTTATCTCCAAATATACCAAAAATGGCCTCAAAGTGACTCCAGGTTCTCCCTTCATAACATCCAATGCTGTGGCACTAATTAAGTTGCTGTCCATTCCTCTGGCTTTAACATTTGGAGCACCACGGCATTGGATTTTAGTGCCATGGCACTAGGTTGTTGACCCTCTTTCACAGGCATTCTTCTGCCTTTGATTGATTATCCATCTTCCACTTCATTCCTCTTTGTTATTTAATGATTTCCCCATGTTTTATTACACGTCTTGCATTCATGTACCTAGAAACAAACAAGAACATAAATATAACAAATCAACTAGAAACAACTAAAAAAAGTTAACTCAAAAAGGAATGATATAAGTGAATAAAATTCACTTGTCAATATCTCCAGAAGAAAATTAAACCTACAAATTTGGCTAAGACTACTTTTTGGACAAGATATGAGCATTATGAGTTTCTAGTAATGTCATTTAAATTAACAAATGCTCCTGCTATTTTCATTGACCTGATGAACGGGGTGTTTAAACCCTACTTAGATCACTTTGTGATTGTGTTTACTGATGATATTTTGAGATATTCCAAGAATAAGGAGAAACATGAATTTCATTTGAGAATGGCACTGAAGCGATTAAGAGAAGAGAAATTATATGCAAAGTTGAAGTGATGTGATTTCTAGATGAATAGTGTAGCCTTTTTCGGCCATGTCATTTTTGGATACAATATTTTAGTTGATCCTCATAAGATAGAGGTTATGGTGAATTGGCCTATACTGAGTATGGTGACGGAGGTCCAAAGCTTTTTGTAGTTAGCTAGATATTATAGGAGATTTGTTGAAGGATTCTCCACAATTGTTATGCCCTTGACTCAATTGACTTGTAAAGGGATCTAGTTCTAATGGAGTGATTAGTGTAAAGAAGCATTTCAAGAATTGAAAAGGTGATTAGTAGAAGCACCGGTTCTTACTATACCATCTACATGGGGTGGATTTATAGTCTGTAGTGATGCATCTAAGAAAGGCTTGCATGTGTGTTGATGCAAAACAAAAAAGTAATTGCAAATGCATCCGAATAGTTAAGTCCTCGTGGGCAGAATTATCCTACACATGATCTGGAATTGGCAATAGTAGTCTTTTCCTTGAAAATATGGTGGCACTATCTATATGGTGAGAAATGTAATGTGTATACTAATCATAAAAGCCTAAAGTACATTTTACCTAGAAAGAACTAAACATGAGGCATAGATGGTGGTTTGAATTATTGGAAGATTAAGATTTGACTATTCATTATCATCCAAGAAAGCCTAATGTAGTAGCTGACACTTTGAGTAGAAAATATGGGAGTAGTATGGTATGCATACTCACTTAGAAGAGAGAGCTATTTGAAGAATTGAGGTATTTAGACTTGCATGTGGGGATGAAAGGAATAGTAGCTCAAATGTGCTAGTTAAGCATTTAGTCAAATTTGCTAGATGAAATCAGGGTATCCTAAGAAGACAATCTAGATGAAGGATTCCAAAAATTAAAAGATAAGTACATAAGAATGAACTAACTGATTTTCTATTGGGCACAGGTGGTATTTTGAAATATCAAACTCGAATAGTGCTTCCTAAAGGAACTACAGTGATACAAAAAGTAATAGAGGAAGGAACTACAGTGATATAAGAAGTATTAGAGGAAGCGCATTATTCACTTTATACCATTCACCCTAGCAGCACCAAGATGTATCATGATTTGAAATCTCAGTATAGGTGGACTGACATGAAAAGTGATATAGCCAAGTATGTGGCTAATTGTTTGATAAACAAAAGTGTGAAAGCAGAGCACTAAAGGCCTGGTGGTTTATTATAACCTACTGAAATTTCTAAACAGAAGTGGACAAATATTACCATAGATTTCATTACAGGTTTGCAAAAAACAACAACAATATTTGACAGTATTTGGGTGATTATAGATAAACTAACCAAAGTAGCTAATTTCATACCAATTAAAACTACTTTTACTGCTGAAAAGTATGCATGGATTTATCAAAAGGAAATCATGAGATTACATGGTGTGCCCAAAGTTATTATTTCATATCGGGAATCAGTATTTACTTTTAAATTTTGGAAAGCATTGCACGAGGCTATGGGAACACGTCTTGATTTCAGTAGTACTTATCACCCACAAATAAACGAGCAAACTAAGCGGGTAAATCAGCAGATAAAAGACATGCTTAGGGTGTGTGTCCTCGAGTGGGGCTGAGCTTAGAGTCAGTATCTGACAATGATCGAATTTGCTTATCACAACAGTTATTGTTCTAGTGTTCAATTGGCTCTTGAAGCCTTATATGGATGTAAATGTAAATCCCCTTTGTATTTGACTGAGATAGGTGAGCATGCCTTAGTGGGGCCATAGATGATTGTAGATATAGTTGAGAAAGTGGCCCAAATAAAGGAAAATATTTAGATTGTACAATCATGTTAGAAGAGCTATGCAGATATACAAAGGCGTGACCTAGTAGGAGAAAAGCTCTTCTTAAAGGTGTCTCCAATGAAGGGGTATTGTACGATTTGGCACAAAAGGAAAATTAAGCCCGAGATATATAGATCCTTATGAGATTCTAGAATAGATTAGCAAAGTAGCTTATCGTATTGCAATGCCACCCTCATTAACTGTGATCCAAGATGTATTTCATGTGTCATCATTAAGAAAATATGAGTTGTATCCTTCACATGTTATGGAAATATATAGAGCAACTAGTTCATATTATGGACAATAAAGAAATGCAACTACAAATAAGGTAATCCACCTTGTAAAAGTACAATGGAATCACCCAATGGAAGAAGAAGCGAATTGGGAACTTGAAGGTATGATGCGAGCTAAATGCCCTTATCTATTCGTCTAAGTTTCAAGGTTGAAACTTTGTACAAGAGGGGTGAAATTTAACACCCAGAAATTTTGAAGTACAAGTAAATTATTTCTTTAAATTGCAAATGGCTAGTGCATGTGTATACAGTAAGATTTGGAAGAAATTACGAGTATACTTTGATGAAATCATGAGGAACACGACTAACAATAGGGGAATTATGGTTAATAAGAAGGGATTATGGAAAATAAGTTGCAAAAGGTGGAGCAAAAAGGGCACATGTGCACAACTTTTCGTGCACCACCGGAGCATGGGCGATAGAGTAGCTTATAATGCTCCATCAACTTCATTTTAGCCCCATTCTCATTTCCAGACCTTCCATACATCCTAGTTCTTTGAGAAATTTCAATTTTCAACAGATTTTGAGGAATTTTGATAGGAAAATCAATGGCAGTGCATGCAGCGACTATCCGGAGTAAGGAAAACACAATAATTGGACTATTAGGGCAATGAAGAAAGGAAGAAAAATTGGGAAACTTCTTTAAGAAAGGTTATTATTGAATTATGGGACATGATTTGTATAGAAGTAAAATTCTGGTGGGCTAGGCATTGGGGAAAATAGGAATTTAGCCATGAATTGAGTATTATGACCATTAATTGGAAGGTTACTTATGTTAAAACTTTATTTTGTAATTTGGGAAAGAAACCCTATGCTACTTGTGGTTAAAAAAGTAAAAATGGGAAGTTGTATGTGATCCATTCGATTAAATGACACTAAGAAGAACATGGTGTAGCCAGGCTTTAATATAATACTTCTAATTACCTCTTACTTGAGTTCTAAACCTATTGACTAGATAAACCTTGGAAAGTGCTATTAGATGAATTTGAACTAGGGTTGAAGTCAATGATGTTTATGTGCTTTAATTGATGTAGATACTAATGGGAGGTGTATTACTTGTATAGGATTTATAACCTATTGAATTGGACTTGGAATTATTGTGTTTAAGATCAAAGAGGGTGTTGTTCTTCGCACGAAAGTAAGTAGGTTTCTCTATCAATGTTTTCTTTGTATATCTTTGTTGGATTTATATGAATATGCATTTGAGGGACTAAATTTTGAGTTTTGTTAAGGTTTGCTGTATTACACTTTGTCATACTTGACATGTAGATTTTGTAGCACCAAATTTGGGAATAAGGAATATAGTGTTCATGTGTAATTATTAAGACACTATTAAATACAAGCACATGTGTGTAGTAGCATGATAATTCATGCTTTGGCTTAATCATGCATAAGCATTTTATTAAGAAGCATGGGTATAGGTTTGGTTAAAGCATATGAATATCATGTATAATTGACATATGGGAATTGATGGTGATTATGGAATGTAATAAAGTAAATTGAAACTTAAAAAGAATGGTTTAACATGTCAATTAATGGAGTAAAAGATGGAACAAACAAGGCAAACCAAGCAAGGGAGAGAGCAAGGCATGTAGCAAGCAGTGGGTTGGGTGTTGCGGCGCCAATGTGTGTGAAGGGGCTAGGTGATGCGAGTAGGGTCTTGGGCATCGTAGTGCCCGAATTAGAAGCTGTGGCGCCGAAACAATAATGTGTGGAAAAGTTTTTTGATGAATCTAAATGTTGGAATTATTTGATGAGACCTTTCTTAGAGAATTTAAGGGTAATCCTTGGAGATAAACTTTGAAGATTAAAGCAAGAAAATGGAATGTTAAAATGCTAAAATGGTATGTAAGTCCTTTAATCTTTTTTTCGGGATGGCATAGTTATGTATTGATAAGCCCAATTGGCGTGGTAACCTATATGGTTGGATATTAATATGCCCAATTGGCATGGTGGCCTATATGGCTGGATATTGAAACACCTAATTGGCATGGTGGCCTATATGGCTGGATATTGAAACACCTAATTGGCATGATAGTGTGTATAGCTAGATATTGATATGCCCGATTAGCGTGGTAGCCTATATGGCTAGATATTCATACCCCTAATTGGCCTAATAGCCTGTATGGCCAGATTTTGATATGCCTAGTTGGTGTGGTGGCCTGTATGGTCGGGTATAAATATGCCCAGTAAACATGGAGGCCTGTATGGTCTAGGTTATGTGACTTACCTGATTGCCTCGTTAGGTGTGGATGGAGAACTTGTGATTCCTATGGAGCCAAGATGGTGGGGTACCATAGATGATAGTGAGCGACTATCGTGGGCCTGGGGGTATAGGGAGGAACCTGGGCAAACAAAAAATGGGAAAGGGTGTTGTCTGTTCTATGGACTGCCTCTTGGAGATTGATTAGGGATGATGATAGTGGATTGATAAAGTATGGATATGAATGGACGAAAGTAATACGATGATAGTGGTGTGTTGAAAGCGAGCTAAGAATGAGCCAAGTATGGATGAAATACAAGACTATGCTATAATTTAAATAATTAAAATCAATGCATCATACCTGCTTACTGAGTTGCCCAAATCACCTTGTTTTAATTATGATTTTTTAGTTGACAGGCTTGAAGACGAAGCCCAATGTGGGGTTGGACCTCAAGAATGGGATAGGCTGTGACTTATAACCATTGAGTGTTCACAATCATAAAAGTTCTCCTTTTTGGCATTTTGTGATGTATATATAAATTGTAAATCCTTGCATTTGGGCGAGTTTCTTTATATTAATTTGTGTGAATCAATTTTGCTAGCATGTCATTTTAATAAGATGCATATGGAATCTCTTTGACTACCCCCATCATAATGTAACTGGTGATTTTGAGTGAGCTGTATGTGTGTATTATATAGTTGATGATGATTTTGGAATGCATGATTATATATGATGATGTGTTGTACAAGTTAGAGATGGATAGTTTAGGGGAGACTCTGCTTAGGTTTCCTTTTGGTACTTCCCTAAAGTAACGCCCAAGAAATTGGGCATTATAGTCAAGAAGTTTAAGTCTGAAAATACCATGTGCTAAATCCCGGACATAATAGCCACAACTGAAGACTCAAGTTTGAAATATTAACTTTGGACATGGCAAACTCAATTTTGGACATAGCTAGGATCAAGCCGTGCGACCAAGTGCAACTATCGCTAGTCCAAGTTTGAAATCTTAAGTTTGGACATGAATATCATTTTTAGACATGGTAATTCATTCTCAAACATAACCAAATGTGGTGTTGCAAGCTGAATAGTTCAACGAAATCCAAATTATTAACTTCGAACAAGGCCATTCAACTCCGTACATGACAATTTGTTTCTAAACAATGAAGAATGAAGTTTGTTACAAGCTAAGAACCAGTCCAAGTCTGAAATATTAACTTCAAATATGACTATTCAAAACCCAAACACAACGGTTCACTTTCAGACATCGCCAAGCATGGTTTGTTTTAAGTTGAATGAATCAAGCAAGTTTGAGAATTTAATTCTAGACATAGAAATTCAACTCAGACATAGCTTAACAAATTTTAGACATGAAAACTCATAAGAGAGTCCCAATGGACTTAAAATCATATTGATTCGCTCACATTAAATGAACTTCGTCTTCTCCAAGGGCAAAATTTGAATTTAGTTATAAAAGAAGTTAAGAAAGACCGTTCCAAGAAGTTATAAGAGTTTGACATTTTTGAGAAAAGTAAGAGAAGCAAATAAAAGCATTTACTCTCAAACATTAAATCTTGTTCTAACTCCATAGTGCCAAAAAGCTATCTATATTCAAAGCTTATTTTCTATAGCAACTTAAGGGAGTTTGAAATTTTTTGTATCCATTGCTATACATTTATTATGTTTGCATTTAATTATGTACAAACTCAACCAGTGTAAGAGCGATTTCTTATTATACATCTTTCATTGATTAGGATAGCAAGCAAGGATTTTGCTA
>JAYJMB010006076.1:0-11360 GCA_036873735.1 Pouteria campechiana
GATGAATGGTTGTACCTAGGTGGACAGCCCTATTTTCAAGGGAGACTCTGTCCAATTTTCTGTAAAAATTAGGTCAACAAAAAAAATATATCAAAGCAACCCACCCTAGAGGTGGGAAAATTATGGTATGATCATGTGGATTTATGGTGTAAAATGGAATAATGGCTCGAGGAGGGCGGGATGTTACAGTTCTCCAGATTGCCAGACATGTGTATTTCTTCTCCTTCACTTAAACTCTCTATTTCAGTTTCCACTTTGTTAGTATGATGTTTGATGGAAATAAAGTTGGATTCAGATATCTCCTTTCATTCATTCATAATATTGTAACAGAAAGAAGGAAACAATTAAAGAAAATTTTATTTAAATTATACACAAAAATAAAAAATAGAATGATTGTAACTAACTTAATCAAATCAATTTAGAAGCATTCCCCATCAACGACACTAAAAACTTGATGGTTCAAATTATAATTCCTCATAAGTGTATGGACATATAGCAGTCTAGTGTGCAATGCAAGGGTTGATCCCACAAAGAATGACCAAACCAGCTTAATTAATTTTAGTTACTGAACTATCCTAGCTTTAAAAAAATGCATTTATAACTAAATGAATATGGAGTAATGATTGATGAATTTCAGAAAGTTAATGGAATGCAAGTAAATCAATGAGTAATAATAATGCAGAGAGATTAACAAGATGCAAAGTTCTAGGCATTTGATTTCACCACTAAATGATACCCCTTTGCTAGTGGAATGCTGGATTCAATGCTTCACTTGGGTTCCTTCTTTTAAATACCTGATCATTATCATTAGGTCTGTGGGTTCAAATCAAGTATTTTCACTCATTCCAATTACCTATGGTGTATAACATAATTGAGGTGAAAACCCATTAAGATTAAGAACATAATGAACCAAAATAAGATGGTTTAGCATATGGTGTCTACCTTAACCATTTATCCTTTTCATTCCAGGGGGCTCATGGTTTAGCATATGGTGTCTACCTTAACCATGCTTAGATAATCAATCTAACTCATAGCATTGGTGGTTCTATGGCAAGATTGTCATGAACAAAAGATAAATATACTGCAGAAGACATTATATTAGTGAGAGAGATGCCAAAGCTAAGAATAGCCTCTACTGTGCACTATCGTCATTTGAGTTTGAAAAACTTTTAGTGCGTGACTCTACAAAGAAGATTTGGGACAAAATGAAATTCACACATAAAGGTACTAACCAGGTCAAGGCAATGAAAATTAATATACTTAAACAGCAATATGAAGCCTTCCATATGCAAGATAATGAGACAATATATGATATGTTTGGAAGATTTCAAAAGATCACCAATGGATTGAAAGGTCTTGGAGAAAAATATAAAAAACCCAAGATGGTGAAGAAAATCCTGAGGTCTTTTCCAAGACAATGGATGGCAAAGGTCATGGCAATCCAGGAGGCTAGAGACTTGAACAAAATATAGTAGAACTTATATGGGTTCCCTCATGACCTATGAAGTTCTAATGAAACATAAGGCTCCTAAAGAAAAAAAAAAAAAGAAACCTTATTTTGACAACTGAGTCAAATGATGATTCACAAAGTGAAGCTTCAATCAGTGAAGCTGAAAATGATGATGACAATTTCAAAAATTTCAAAAATAGAGATAAAGGAAAAGATGTTCCCACCTGCTATAACTATGGCAAACCTAGCCACATGAGATGCGAATTCCAAGAACCTAATAAGAAGCAAGGGGAGCAACAAAACAAAATTTATAATTCATATCAAAAAAGAAGAAGAAGAACAATAGTAACAAGAAGTTCAGGAAAAATAAAGCTCTTGTTCCATGGGATGTGCTAGAAAGTATGCTACTTGAAAGTGCCAATGACAGCGAGGAAGATCATGAAGCATAATTTAGTAGACTATTACTAACAAAAGGAGATCAAGAAGAATACCACACAAGAATCAGCTTCATGGTAATTCATGAAGATGAAAGTAACTTCCGAACTTGAATCTCAAAATTTCTTTGAAGAATTAGAAAGTTTATATTCTAACTTCAAGGCTCAATTGGAAGTAACCAATGAGTGCTACAAATTAAAAGATGAAAATAGGAAGCTCAAAAGTGATCAATACACCATTCAAGAACTTGGGCTGGTTAGGGTAGAAAATAACTCCCTTAGATAGACCTTAACCTCCACCTTGAATGAAATCAAAGAATAAAGGTGGTCAACAACATAAGAAACAGAGTTATAATTTTGGAAGAAAACAAAGGACCAATAGACCATGGTTTGAATTCCTAAAATAGTTGTAGATGTAGTAAATGCAATTCAGTCTCCAAACACTAGAGTAATGGCACTCAAGAAACAATGGGTACCAAAATTTGCCGCTACTAACCCCCTGGACCCATTCTCAGATGTGTACCAAAGATTAAAGCCTAACCTTGTCGTGTCATGTGTGTCTGAGAGCCACAAGAAGTAGCATGTGGTATATTGATATGGTTGCTTAAGACACATGATAGGGGAGAAGAAGTTGTTCAATGAGCTAAAAAAGAAACATGGTGGAATAGTAACCTTTAGAGATAATGAGAAAGGTAGAGTGGTTGGGATTGGTAAGGTTGGCCAACCACAATCTACTATTATTTTAGATGTTTTATTAGTTGAGGGATTAAAGCATAATCTTCTGACTATTAGTCAATTCTATGATAATGGTTACAAGGTTATGTTTGAATCTCATATTTCTTCAATCCTGCATCAGCATAACTCAGTTATAGTTCTAGGAAAAAGATATTGAAACATGTATATTGTAGGCTTGTGTGATATCCAAGCCAAATTTCTTGTTAGTCATGATAAGTCCTTACTATAGCGTAGAAGGTTAGGATATGCCAACAAAGAATTGATAGAAAGACTATATCGAAAAGATCTTGTAGTTAGCTTACCTAAACTGAAATTTGATAAAAGATAGTTGTGTGATGCTTGCATGAGAGGAAAGTAAGCAAAGAGTCATTCAAACCCAATAGAGAAGTTTACACAACTAAGCCACTTTAATTGCTACACATGGACTTAGTGGGACCAATGAGAACTAGAAGTCTTGGAGAAAAATATTACGTATATGTCATTATTGATGACTATAGTAGACATATCTGGGTAATGTTTCTTACATCTAAAGATGAGACATTTTCATCTTTGAGATATTTTCCAAGTGTGTGCAGAATGAACAAAGTTCTCATATAGTTGCCAATAGGAGTGATCATGGTGAAGAGTTTGAAAATCATAAGTTCACAACCTGCTATAAAAATAATAGGATCTTTTAAACTTTGTCCAGACCAAGAACAACCCAGCAGAATATAGTAGTTGAAAGGAAGAATAGAACCTTACAAGAAATGGTGAGGATTATGTTGAGTAAATATAATCTGCCATAGATATTTTGGGCTGAAGCTAAGAATACCATTTGTTTTATTATTAATAGAATTCATATTGGGCTAATACTCAACAAAACTACATTTGAGTTGTATTATGACAAGAAGCCTAACATGTAATTTTTTTATACTTTTAGCTACAAATGTTTCAATCTTAACAATGGGAAAGGAAATTTTGAAAGTTTTGATAGCAAATATGTGAAGGGATATTCCTTGGATATTCCATTATTAGGAAAGCATTTAGAATCTACAACTTGAGTAGTAGACATGTAGAGGAGTCTATCCATGTCAAGTTTGATGAATCTTCTAACTGTTTAAAGATAATAAGTGATTTTGATGATGCAGTAGATAGACTCATAGCAAACATGGAGAGAATAAATATGCAAAATCAAGATAAACAAACTCCACAGACAGAAACAATAAGGGATGGAGTAGATAGATAGTTTGAATCATCAACCAGTGAGGTAAATGAGGGAGGTAACTCTTCTCTTTTAGAGATTGGAGATTCATGTATGCTCATCCTAAAAACTAAGTAATTGGTAATGTGTAAGATAGTGTTATGACTAGATTATCTTATCACCAAATATGTGGTAATTTTACCTTTATTTCTCAAATCAAGCCAACTTGCATAGACCATGTGTCAGAAGATGAGAGATGGATTTTAGTTATGCAAAAGAATTGGACCAATTTAAAATAAATAATGTGTAGACCTTTAGTTTCAAGACCTGACCATCAATCTGTCATAGGAACCTGATGAGTGAATTTTAGTTACTTATATTTTGTCTTTTCATGCTTAATTCCATGCAATCTTTAAGTAGTTTGATGTCAATTTCACATGTTTTCATTGTGTGTTTAGGTTATTGGAAGAGTGGATATAAGGAGAGAAAGCAAGCAAATATGGAGCAACAAAGCAAGACGGAAGGCAGAAAAAGCAACAAAGGAGCGGAGCTGAAGCAGGAAGGGGCAGAATGACCAGCGTGTTGGCACTGTTGGCGCCAGTTGCTGATCAAACTGCAAAATGTAAATTTTTTAATATTATTTTAACATGCAAAAAAGTTACATTTTTGGGGGCCTATTTTTAGTCATTTTTGAGTCCTTGAGGGGGGGAGTCTAGGGTTTTTCTGAGGAGACTCAGAGGATTTTTGAATGAGAAAAGAAGCAGATTCAAGAAGAAGAAGCAGATTCAAGAAGAGCAAAGGGATTCAAAAAGGCAAATTGCAGTATGATGTTCTTCATGAAGTGAGTATCTTTTATTTTCTTCTTGAACCAATTCCTTCTTTCTAGGATGAAGATGTAGCCCTTTTTTATGAACCTTGTTATTTTGATTATTGATTAATTAATGTAAGTTTGTGTTTTTATTCATAGGTTTTATTTCAATCTTTTGATTTGTGTGATTACTTAATCACCAGTTTTATAAATCTTATTGATTGTCTATGCATGGTTAAGGCACACACCTAATGCACAACCATGAGCTTTCTTGAATGAGAAAAGTAGAAGGTTAAGGTGCACACCTAATGCACAACTATTCTACTTGGTTCATAGTTCTTGATCGTAATGGGTTTTCACCTCAATTGTACTACACACTATAGGTAATTAGAATGAGTGAAAGTGTCTGATTTAAACCCACACACCAAATGATAATAATCATATCATAGAAAGAATGAACCCAAGCAATCATTGAATCCAATATCCAAATAGCAAGGGGAGTCATTAACTGGTAAAATCTAAACCCTAGAGCTTTGCCACTTGAGATTTATCCTATATTATTTCATAGCCCTAGATTTCTAATTATTTCTTTAGTTTATTATTCTTATTAGTTCAAACCAACAATCCATCTTTTCAAAGTTAGTTTTAGTTAGTAACTTAATTTAATTAAATTAGTTTACCATTCTCTATGGGATCGACCCTTGCTCACACACACTGTAATGCTCTATAATCGTGCACTTGCGAGGTATTATAATTTGAACCATTAAGTTTTTGGCACCATTGCCGAGGAATGGTTCTAAATTGATTTAATTAGGTTCAGTTATAATTTTTCTTTTTGTTTTTATATATAATAAATATATATAAAGTTTCTGACTTCTTCTTTCTTTGGTTTTTGTTGAGTTATGAATGCAAGAAAGAAGAATTGGAGGGAGAACACTTTGAAGGACTTAAGTCGGAGCTTGCCAAGCAAATGGAGAGGATGTGGCCCTTGAGTTTTGCAGAATTCTCATGACAAGCCAATGCAAAGAATTTCTATAACCAACCACCCCATGATGATCCATATTATGGTTAGAGTAGTCATTCCAATTTTTCATGGAACATTAATCTGAATATGATTCAAGCTAGAACTTATGTTCAACCAACAAAGCCAACTCTAGAAGAAACATTGCAAAGTCTTTTCTAGGCAACCCAAACTTGGTCCCAAAATGATGAAATAGGGTTCCAAAATACTGAATCAAGTTTGATAACATAGATACTACCATGAAAATGATGGAGATTCAGTTGGAGCAAGTTGTAGAGGATGTGCAGAGTGACACATATAGAAAGCTATCAAGTCAGCCCGAGCAAGTGAAAGCAATCACTACAATTGGAGGTGGTAAGGTAATAGATGATAAAGTTGGTGATATGATTATTATTCTGATATTTTTTCAGATGATGAGGAGGTGACTTCTAGGAGAGTTGTGCTCCCAATTCTTAATCCTCCACTCAATTACAAGCCACTACCACCTTATGATCCACCTATCCCATTTTCTGGGCATATGTTGCAAAATAAAGTTGTTAAAAAACCTTGCCATGGCAATGAGCAAATTCTCGCTTTAGATGTTTTCCCACATGAAAAAGCTAGTGAGCTGATTGGAAATCTTAATGAAGGCTCAACAAAGGAGGAGATCGAAGAAAAATCTAAACTATAGCAATTGCCTCATTCTTTAAGGTATTCATTTGTAGGCAATGAGTCATTCTTTTCAATGATTATTTCTTCATCTTTTGCAGGTATTGAAAAGGAAAAGCCAATGTAGCTTCAAGATCATATTGTGAAGTTTGATTTTTTCAATGAGATGGAGTTGTCCAATGAGAACAAGAAGTGCTTAAAGATAAATGTAGTGGATGAAATGATTATGAAGTTTTTAAGAGAGCCCCGAAACACAGTTGAAGGAGATGAATTAGAAGATACTGCATCACTCAATAATGTTTTGGGAGTAATGAAATTTTCCAAGCCACTACCAAGTTTCAAAAAACTGTATCACAGAAAGGCCAAATTTCAATTCAAAGATGGAAGGGCATATTCAAGCTGAGACTTTAAACCAAGCTCTTCTTGAGAGACAACCCAAGCTTCTGAGTTCTTATTTTTCTTTAGGAAAAGCTATTAGGAAAAGTTGTTTTTTTTTTTTTTTGCTTTAGCTGATAGGTTAGCATTAGGGTAGTTTGTTTGAGTTATATGTTGGATTTTATTTGCATTGAATAGTTTGCTCTTCTGTATCACTGACAAGTTGACAAAAACATTGAAGCAAGGGAATTAGATGCAAAACTAGTTAAGAATTAGATGCAAAACTAGTTAAGATTTAAAGCAAGGATCACATGATGCAAGTGATGGAGTCCTCCCCCCATCCCTCCCTCCCACTCGTGCCTTCCACTGTCCCTTCCATTCTCCAAACCCCAAGCTCCTTCTTTTCCCCTTTCTTCCCCATATCAATCCCCTCTAATTTCACCACCTATCTTACTTCATAAATCTCCCAAACACATCAATCCTTTCCCATCTCTCTCATTCCCAATCTCTACTCCTCCTCTTCTTCTGCAAGTCTTCTTCCCAAGTTAGGTTCTCAAAGAGACTTGAGGCTTGAAGAAACCAAGGTGAAATCCACTCATTTTTACTTCAATGTATTCTTCTTACTCATCTTTTGTTATTTCCAAAGCAAGAAGATGAGTTTATATGATGAAAAGATGGGTTTTCATGTTGCACATGGAGTGTTTGATAAATTGCTTGGGAGATGGTTGTATTAATTTTAATGGCAAAATCCATTCTTTGATATCTCATTGATCCTTTCTTAATCTTTTATTGTGATTTTCAATAAAAGAAGATGGAATTTTGTGGTGGAAAGATTAGTTTTTCAAATTGCATGTTAGGTGTTCGATGAAATGTTTGAGAGAATGTTATATTGATTTTCAAGGTGGCAATTGTGCTATGAGGTGTGTGGATATATATGCTTAGAGTGGTGTGAAGTTTGTGGGATTGTGAAGTGAATTTGACCATATCTTAAAGGGCTTGGAGTATGATCTATGAAGGTTCATTTTGAATTCGTTGTGCACGTGCATACGCTTGGTTTTATATCATGAATATGGCTTGTGGGGTGAATTTCCAATTGAGCTCCTAGTGTTTAATGGAATGTTTGGCTTCTAAATTGTTGAATTTCCATGCTCAATGCTTCATGATTTGTTTATGAGAGTGTTGTCATGTTTGAAAGATGCCTTGAAATTATGTTGAATGAGATGCTTGCAAGATGTTTTTTGTAATGCCTCGGGAGAAAGTTGCATTGAGAAGAAGCTTAATTGAGTATGCTTAATTGTCTATATGGTGCTAGTGTCACAGTGAAGTGCTTTGGTGTGATTTGGGATTTGCTAACCTTTGATTACTTATCATATTAAGCTTAAAGTGTCTTTGTGTTCATGGTTTTTAGTATGCCTCCACGAAGACCTACACTTTCCGGACCATTAAAAGATGGAGGGCAGAGTTTGAGCCCATGTTTTTCAATGACAATGCAAAATAGTTATATATCACCATCATTGTAAATCATGAAGGGATATGTGAGAGAGGCATTGAAACAACTTGTTATGACATCTAGAACAATATCACCCAACGGTGGTGGTAGAGATTTGTGGCTCAACCTAATCCAGCTGTGATTTCTTTGGTCTTCTATCAACCACTATTTTGGGTTGGAAGATATTGAAGTAGATGAATATACTACATGGCTTGAGCAAGGCCCTAATTTTGATGCAATCATCACTCGTTTGGCTAGGATGGACAGTAGATGGAAGATGCAACATGAAAAATAATTAACTTTCCACGTTTTAGTTGAGATCATTCCCACGAGCATGACATTATTTTATTTCTGCTAAATTGATGCTTTTAACCATGTTTCAGATGTTACCAAAGAAAGAGCTCTACTGAATTTTGCTATCATGACATGGTTGTCTATTGATGTGGGGAGGGTGATAGAGCATTCCATTACTTCTTTTCTGAGTGAAGGGTTGACAAGTAGCCTTGGCCATCCTTCCCTAATTTTTCAACTGTGCCTCATGGCAGGTGTTTGTGTCAAACCACAAGAGGAAATCCAGCTAACTCTCCCTCTCATAGACGATGCAATCATGGAATAATTTGAACAGACTAGTGGTTCAAGCCAAAGATTGGGGCCATCATCCACTACCCCAAGCTCTTCCCAATAGAGACAATCATGATAGTCCCAGAGGAGTACACACACACTATCTGATCTACAAGACTAGATTTCAAACATGTGTGGTTCCAATGAGCACTAATAGTAATAGACAACAATGCAAATTAAATTCTTGACGAATCATGCTATGGTGATGTAGTCTATATTTCAGAACTGTAATTTTTTTCAGGATGCAGGCTTGGTTGTCTTTCCCACTCCTCCAATTTTTCAACCATTCCATCCACCAGCTGATAATGATGAGTCAGATGCCTCCTCTGATGAGTAGTCTAACATGTTTTAGGGAAGTCCTCGGTTCTCTTATTTTATTTTTCACATTGAGGATAATGTTTAGTTTAAGTGTGGGGGAGTAGTTATGTGTTTTGTTGAGGTTTTGTGTTTTGTTTAGAGTGCTTTATTTGGAGTGTTTTGTTTGATTTTGAGTCTGTTTGAGTAGTTGAGTCTATGAGTCAGTTATTGTGAGATTTACATTATGACTATCAGGATTTGCTTCCAAGAGCAATTTGTTGCCAATGTGTTGAAAGTAATTAGGATATTTCTCCCTTATTAATCACTAGCATGCTGAGTTTTTGATTATCATTGCATATAATTTAGGAAGAAGGATAGGCATTCCATGTGATCTACTAATTCTTGAACTGTATTCTTCCTTCCTCATGACTGTGGAAATTTTCATGCACATGATGTCATAATCATGCAAAATGTATACAAATTAGCTAACAATAGTGTGAACTCATTGACTTATTTTGATTACAGCATTACAACAAGCATGTTAGAACTTGTTTGAGTATCCCTCAAGGCAAAATCCTAGACAACGTGTTTACTTGGAAGTGATTTGAGCATTCTTTGATCAGTTTAAGCCTTTCAAGCTAACCTAGTACAATCAAGTCACTAGTGTCCCCATTGAGCTTTATGAAAGAATGGCATGCGCAAAGCATATGAAAAACCATCATTCAAATTTTTTTGTTTAGCCTCATTATCCAAACCTATTTCACCTCAAAAACCATGTGTACCTATTAAGAGATATATTTTATGTTTATGGTTATTTATAGGTAAGAATGAAGCAAAAGAAGATAAGTTTGAGGGTGTGAAAGTTGAGTATGCTATGATAGAAAAAGAAAACAAGGGACAAAAGAAAAATAAGTGAAGTGAAGAATTATATTTTGAATGGGGGGATCACATCCCAAGAATTAAAAAGAAAACAAGTTTTGGGGTGTGATAGTAATATAGCCCAAAATTAAGGAAAAATAGAGGAAATCCCAACAAAAATTAAGAGAGTGAACAATCTTGTGCAAGTCCATTATGTTTCATATTTTGTTGATCTTTGCTTCATTTCTTTGTTAGCTAAACCAAAGGCCCCATTATAAGCTTAGCAAAGATCTTTTGATCCAAGTGAAGAAGAGTTGTCTACATTAGTTAAGGGGGATTATGAAAAGCAACTTATGATTTGTCTTGTGAAAATCATTAGAATCATTAGTTCACATATTGTAGGTTGACAAGTATGCATGGAGCAAAAGAGTGACATAGCACACACATCCATAAATTTCACTTCATGACAGGATTGATGATGCATGAGTTTCATGTAATTATGTTGGAAGTGTTTTTGACAAAATTTTGAATTATGTGTACATGTGTAATTTGTCTAGCATGTATTTGATTACTTGAGAGAGGGGTTATTCTAATTGTTTCACTAGTCTGGTTGCTAATTTTTCTTGAGGACAAGCAAGGATTCAAGTTTGGGTGTATTTGATGAGTGAATTTTAGTTACTTATATTTTGTATTTTCAAGCTTAATTCCATGCAATCTTTAAGTAGTTTGATGTCAATTTCACATGTTTTCATTTTTTTGTTTAGGTTATTAGAAGAGTGGATACAAGGAGAGAATGCAAGCAAATATATAGCAACAAAGCAATGATGGAAGGCAAATGAAGCAACAAAGGAATGGAGCTAAAGCGATAAGGGGTGGAATGATCAGCATGTTGGTGCCACCGGCGCCAGCAACTGATATAACTGCAGAATGTTAATTTTTTTAATATTATTTTAACATGCAAAAAAGTTACATTTTGGGGGGCCTGTTTTTAGTAGTTTTTGAGAGTCCTTGAGGTGGGGAGTCTAGGGTTTTTTAGGAGACTCAAGAGGTTTTTGAAGGAGAAAAGAAAGAGATTCAAGAAGAGTAAAGGTATTCAAAAGGCTAATTGCAGTATGATATTGTTCATGAAGGGGGTATATTTTATTTTCTTTATGAACTAATTCCTTCTTTCTAG
The DNA here is from genome assembly GCA_036873735.1 of Pouteria campechiana. Classification (NCBI taxonomy): domain Eukaryota; kingdom Viridiplantae; phylum Streptophyta; class Magnoliopsida; order Ericales; family Sapotaceae; genus Pouteria; species Pouteria campechiana. The sequence goes on from JAYJMB010006076.1 coordinate 11,091, forward strand.
GATGCAGATGTAGCCCTTTTTGATAAACCTTGTTATTTTGATTATTGATTATTTAATGTAAGTCTATGTTTTTATTCATGGGTTCTATTTCAATCTTTCGATTTGTGTAATTGCTTGATCACCAGTTTCATAAATCTTATTGATTGTTTATGCATGGTTAAGGTGCACACCTAACACACAACCATGAGCTTCCTTGATAAGAAAAGTATAGGTGAAGGCGCATGCCTAACACACAACCATTCTACTTGGTTCATAGTTCTTGATCATAAT
>JAYJMB010006077.1:0-11360 GCA_036873735.1 Pouteria campechiana
GTGGCGCAGGCAGGCCTCAAGCAACTCGAAGCAGTGCTTGTCTCTACTATCTAGTCACGCAAGCAAAAGGCAGAACGTTGCAGCAAGCACGTGATTTATCTCCGCTGCCAGATCGCGCATGTAAGAAGATCGCACAGGCAGAGCATTTCGAAGTAGTAACGTTCAGACAGTCCGCACATCATTCAATGGGATTTCAGTAATTCGCACAGATGCTTAAGAAGCCTGGCCGAACAGGTCGCGCACACAGCAACGGTTCGCCCAGACAACGACCGTTCGCGCAGGTAGAGGCGAAGCAAGATGAGTTGCGCAGGCTCAGAAAAAACCCACTTGGGCGCGCAAGTAAAAGCAGAGTGTAGGCAGAGAAGTTGCATTGCTGGAACGAACTGCCTTAAGCAGCAGCAAGTTTAAAATGCAGTGGAAAATTTTCCACGTTATGATTAATGCTGCAGAGGAAAAATCGTCTACAGGATAGATGTGCGGCCACCTGGCAAATAACATTCAAGTGTACAACTTGTGCTAGTAGACAATGGCAATCTCTGAGTCTCATCGCTCGCTCACGCAGGCAAGGTAGGCAGGGGTCATGGAGACGATGTCCGGGTTACGCAGACAAAACACACTGCAAAGGTTGCGTAAGCAACATGTCGCGCAATTAGATAGGTCGCGCAATCAGGAGTGTTGTGAAGACCCTGTAACTCACGCAGCTATTGAGTCGTCAGGCTTTCGTCTAGGCAGCAACGCCACATATGCAAGCCATTCAATCAGGACCGTTCAGGTGGCATTAAGATTCGGGGAAGAAAATTAATACCCCATTGCAGCGTTGCAAATTAATTGAAAAAGCTGGTTGAATTTTCAAAAGATAGGATATCGAATTAATTACATCCGCACAACACATAACGTTCTTGGTCCCGAAGATTAGGCAAAAACTCAAGAAAAGAGAGGTGAATTGGCTACTTAAAAATTATTGCTCAATTCCCTTAAGAATAATAGTCCCTCAAGCAATCAATCACTCAGTTAACTAAAGCACAAGTAAATAAGACAATAAAGATTTTTATAGTGGTTTGAGTAAATATTCTACTCCACTCTTCCAAAAATACTTTCCTCTAAATGTCTTGGGTTCTACTATTTCTAATAGCAGAAAATAGAATAGTGCTCTCAGCACTCTTCTAGATTTTAACTCTAGAGGGTATAAATATAATGCTCACAGCACTCTTTTAGATTCTATCTCTATGGGGCATATTCATAGTGTTTCCAATACTTTTTTAGATCTATCTTTATAGGACGCGAATAAATATCTCTTGTCTATACTCAGATAGTCATAGCTCTTCTTAAGTTTAATCTTAATCACTAGCTCAAGGAATTTACAAAGAATGAATATCAAAAGTTAAAGCACAGGCATTTCTTAATAAACATAGGGGAAGGTTTCTGAAAATTAAATGCAGAAGTAAATGATCTTCCCGAAAGGTGGTTGGGAGTCTTCAAAAAGAGTTGAGAAAAGTTTGAATGCAAGGCTTTTGACTCTTGAAGGATAGCAGAAGGTTTTGGCTTAGATCAGTAAATGTTCTCAAGAGAATTTTGAATATTTTCCTTTATGCTTCGGTTGCTTCCTCTATTCCAATGATGCTTCATTTATAACTGTTTTGAATTCCAATCATTGGTGTTAGGTGAGCTTCATTAATGATAGAAGACTGTTCTGATTAATGTATTTGAATTCTCTGACTTTTGCTTAATTCTTCTCTGTTGAAATGCCTACAGCGCTGACCTTTAAGAAGATGATTTTCAATTTCTAAATAAGCTTTGGTCAAGGTATTACTGCAATGGATGACTCTCTTTCATCAATATGGAAAGGGCGTTATTAATGTTGAACAAAAATAAACGATTCGGCTTGATCGTTGCTCATCTTTTACTTATGATAGATGAAGTATTTGTCCAGTTGTTCATTAGACAAAGTTCCTTCGTTTTCTGGTTTGTCCTTCGCAAGTAGCAGACGAGTCATCCTTTCTAGTGCTTTATCTTGTGATTTATTTGTTGAACTGTAGAAACACAGATGACTTGTTTCTTTAGCACTTTGTCTGTTGAGCTATCTATTGTAAGTAATAGACGGACTGTTGAAGTGTAGACGGATTTTCTTTATTGCTTCATTTGATGGGTTATTTGTTGTAAGTAATGGACTAATCATTGAAGCATAGACGTATTTTTTTCACGACTTTGTCTGTTGAGTTGTCTGTTGTAGATAGTAAAAGAGTTTAGCTGAACAGACAAACATCATTGCTTTGTTAGATGAACTTTTTGCTCTTCCATACGACTTTCACTTTTTGGGTTTGTCTATTTATAGTAGATGTTCATAGGCTTACTTATGATAGACGAAGTCTTTACTCTATCATACAACCTTTATTTGTCTGCTTTGTTTGTCTATAGCAGATGATCATTTGCTCACTTTTGATAGATGACGTCTGTTGTTTTGCATTCGTCAAATATAATCTTCACTTCGATAGAAAGATGTAAGCTTAGTTGATTCTTTTTCATTTGAGCTTTGTTTATAGCGTTACTTTATCTTTTGCTTTTTTACTCGTTCAAGCCTTGATACCTTGGAATAAGTTTTCTGTGCTCATTTTTGGAAGGTTTGCAACTTGATTCTACATACTAAAAGATTGACAACAACTATTAGTATATAATCTTTAATCAAGTTTTGTTTGTCATCAAAATTATGCATTTATACCAACACAAGCATCTTAAACCACCAGAGACCCCAAATAGATGGCATGCATATGATTCTTGAATGCAATTAAGAACTCCCACCACCAGAACATTACATAGAAACACTTCATGTGATATGTTTAGTTGGCAGTTCTGAACATCACTCAAAGTTCAAAGATTCATGTGGTGTGGTGACAGGAAGCTAAAGAATTTCATTCCAGAAGGTTCATTTGGATTGACTTATCAATCTACTCTAGTGGAAATGGAATCAAATGAAATTTTAAGATAAAAATTATTAACATGGGCAATTTGGTGATTTTGCTATATTAGTAAGTATTTTGGTAGAGTGTTATTTCCAAAAATAATAAAAAAATGCATGCCAAAAACACTAAAAATAGGGTTGCAAAAGTCCACTTAAGGCAAAATGGCCTTTAATTCCTCTACTAAGTAGAGGAAGTAAAGGCAAAACTCTATTTGGCCTTTAGTTCCTCTACCTAGTAGAGGAAGTGGGAAAATTACAAAATACACCCAGGTAACAGAGATAAAGGCAAAACTCCAAATGCTCTTTGATTCTTCTAACTACTAGAGGAAGTGGAAATTTTGCAATTCACTCCCAAGTAGCGGAGGTGGGAAAGTTGCAAACTACACCTAGGTAGTAGAGGTGGAAATTTTACAGATCACTCCCAAGTAGCGCAACTAAGATCTTTAAGCCTATAAATACCCCATTCCCCTCTCATTATAGAGATAAGATTTTAGTTTGAAGGCTTTGAGAATTCTTCAAGAGGTAGGTGCCTCCCATGACGCTAGAGGCTTTTAGCGTACTGGATATTTACTCTTCACGAGGCGATTGCCACCCTTGGTGCTAGAGGCTTTTGGCCTACTGGATATTTTTCTTGGTGCCTAAGGGCACTCTATCATAGTCTCACTATGGTACACACCCACACTATGATATGGTGGGTCTTACATGATTAACAGATAACAAAATGTTGTTAGATTGAACAGTTGGCAAAAACACAAATTAAACCCTAAAAAGGACAGAGTTGTTCTAGAAGAAAACCTATAAAAATCAAGAAGATAATGATATTGTCTTAAATCAATTAGGAACTATCATTAGTACTAATTATTATCATTAGTATTAATCATTATTATTAGTGCTAATTATGATTAGGCTTAATTAACTCAAAGTATAATTAGACTTAATTCATACAACTTGACTCTATGATCTCTCATAGGTTAATGGCAGAGATTGCTTGCTTTTGGTTTTTCATGGGATATTAAAAAACACCACTCACCAAGTCATTCAAAAGCCTAAGTCCAGGACCGAGTCATTGAGTCATGACTCACCGAGTCAAACCTTAGCAAACACCACTCACCAACTCACTCAAAAGCCTAAAGCTAGGATTGGGTCATTGAGTCATGACTCACCAAGTCAAACTTTAACAAAACATAACTCTTCAAATTACTCAAAAGCCTAAGTCTAAGACTGAGTCACCGAGTAAAACTTTAACAAATACCATTCATCAAATCAGCCAAACCTAGTCAATCTGGCCCACTCTTCCTAAGTTTTTTAGGGGCAATGTGAGAAAGTTGACCTAAAATTCAGTTATCCTGGTCCTACTCTTCCTAAGCTTTTCATGGGCAATTGAGAGAGTCGAGTTAAATCCATCATCCTTATCCCACTCGTTCCAAGCTTCCCATGGGTAATTGAGAGAGCTAAGCTAAACCTAGTTATCCTAGTCTTACTCTTCCTAATCTTCTCATAGGCAATGAAGAGAGCTAAGCTAAATCCAGTCATCCTGGTCCTACTGTTCTTAAATGTTTCATGAGCAATTAAGAGAGCTAAGCTAAATTCAGTCATCCTGGTCTCACTCTTCCTAAGCTTCTATGGGTAATTGAGTAAGCCGAGCTAAACCAAGTTAACTTGGCCCACTCTTCCTAAGCTTCTCATAGGCAATGTGAGAAAGCTTAACCAAACCTAGGTCACCTATTTTCTTCTAGTCTCTTTTAGGTCTGAATACAATAGAGATCACTTGGTTCCGAGCCTTTCAGGGATATACCAAGTAGGTCACAAACCACCTACTATCTCGATGGTTTGTAATAGTTTAAATAATAGAAATCACCTGGTCTTGATTCGATCTGGGACAAACCAATTAGATTAAAACATCCATTCGTTAGATTGACCTAGAGTCTAGCAACCCAGTCTAGAGCCATTCATCCTCTCTACCCATTGGCTTGAGGCGATATCCTAAATATCAAGTCATCGTAATATGTTCGACAATCCCAAAGATAACACACATTTGTTTAAGAGAGTGTATTTTATTCTTGGGTCTCTAAATGGATTGTACTTTTCATTTTAATCAAGGATTTTCTTCTATTGTGAAGATGTAATTAGGATCACTTGTGGTTTGATACGTGAATATGCAATTTTCTGATGTACATAGCAAGTGTAATTAATTAAGGATAAGTAATATAAAAATTAAAATTTTTTAATTCATTCTAATATGACAAATCTTATGTTGTTCCATTTTTATTTAGTTCCTCTTTTTATACTTGTTACATTAGTGTCTATGGCATGTTTAAGGAAACGATTCTGTGAGAAAGATGACGTAATAGTTGAATCCATGATAGCCTAACTTTGGCTATGAAACAGGGATTAAGATAATGTATGTACTATTTTAAATATATGATTAAGAAAGGATTAAAGAAGGACAGAAGCTAGAAAATCTTATGATAATGTTAAAGTTAAGGAATGCACTTGAAAGTTATGTGAACATCTTATGATTATAAGATTGTAGTATGATGTCTTTAGTTATGTTCTGATTTAGAACATCCTGGTGTTATTTTAATATTATTATCTATATGCCTACTTTTTAAGTTTGCCTGGACTCATGCCTTCTTATTCTATTTTTTTAGTAGATAGGTCAAACCAGAGAGCAAGAAGATGATAGTTCATTTTGTTAATAGAATTTGGATTGAGAAATTTCTTGTATTGTATGTCTATTTATATGCATTTAAAATTATAATAATTCAGTTATTGATGTATTTTTGGTATGTATGAAAGAGTAATATATTGGCATGTCATAATAGGTTTGTAAATGGATTGGTGTTCTTCTAGTTTATCTACCATCAGGTTGTGACTTAAGTTCTAAGCCAATGTAGGTAAGTTTGACAGTGTAATGGTTTAAGTTATGGTTTTATAGTTGTTTCATAAATTCAAGTTTTAAATCTGATTAATAAATGCATGCACAGGTTTAAAATCCTCTAAATACAGGGTAGACTCTGCCCAATTTGTGGCATATTATTTTCCTTGAAAATGAAGGAAATTATAGGGTAATGATAAAATACATAGGCCCATGGCAGGGCGTGACAACATGGCATCAAAGCATCCCACCTTATAAGTGGGAAAATTATAGTGAAATGAGAAATGAAAATGAAGTGTAGCACCTCAAAGGTGGGGCATGATAGAATTGTATTAGAATTCTATACCAGGATGATAAGGTATGTGATGAGTCCTAAAACTGTGATGGCAATGACAAAGGAAGAGAGATAGGAAATGACATACCAATGCAAGTTGGTAAACCCATGAGAATATGAAAGAATGTTATTCTAAGGACATGGTTATCTCTGGTGAGTTTGGGTTGTAAGTAGGTTGATGAGATAGGTATTTTAGTGCTAATAACTTACTATGGTGATGTTGAAAGAACATATTTCATCTTGATATATGCTAGTGATGTGAATGGATGCAATTTGGGTATAAAAGCATACTGGATGGTCATGAAATTTGAAATGCTATGAATTGAGCATGATATTTGTGAATTGATGTGCTAATGTTAACATGAGGATAGGACGGTGAAATGTGTATTGAAAAATGAAAAAGAATTGTTGCTTTTGGGCATGTGTACCCTTGTTTATTGGTGTGTGAGGTTTATTAGGAATTTGTGTGGTATGAGCTTGTATATTTGAAATATGAGGGCTACATTGTTTGTTCATGAGTTGTCACTTATCTTGGAATTATAGATGTATTAAACTAATGATAGATTGTTAATGATTTATGTGATTTATTCCTAGGTTATATGGCAGGAAGTAATTATGAATTGTTCATAATTCCGGAACAAAGTATGGAGTGTTAATGAACTATGTGAAATTCCATATGGGTTAAATTGATTATAGTTCTAATGAATGATGTAAAATAAATGTGAGCATTCTAGGATAGCATAAATATAATACCCATTGGGTGGTATAGATATGTTTGAGCTTGATATAGAGATGCCTACCAAAGAGTTGATGGTAAGCTCACAAAAACTATCATTGTATAACCAATAAGTTGGTAGTTAGTTCAAAAAAATCATCATGATGGTGTCGGTGGACAAGTAAGGCATTTTTACACTTGATTTCCTCAGTAGATGAAGATGGCCAACTTGAAATCTTTAAGTTGCAATGACGACAGGATGTCATAGGCATTAATTAAATGCTACCATGAATTCAGCACCTTTGTAGCCAGGGTTACAGGAATAACCAATCATACATTGAAAAAGGAAAAGGATAGTCTGGGTGGCCAACTAGGATACACCTAAATGGCGAGAGGGCCCGAATGGCCGGATTGGATATGCCTGGTTGGTACGATGGCCCAAATGGCCGGATTGGAGATGCCTTGGAGGTATGAGCTGCATGGCTAGGGATGATATGGAGGCTGGGGTATTTTCAAATCCGTCCCTTTCTTTTACCTTCAATTCCAAATCTATCTCCATATTTTCATTTATCCCAAATTAGTCCCCATTTCCAAACTTCCATTCCCAATCCGTCCCCAGTGCCCCCCGTCCGGTGATCGGAGCCAGAAGCATGACATTTTTGCCCCTCCACACGATCCCCGAGAGTGGCATCCTCTCCTCTTCTCCCTCATCTTCCTCCCCATAGCTGCTCCCTTCCTAGAGAACTGCTTTGCCCTCCTCTCTGCTCTTCGTCTTCAACCTATGGCTCCCCATAACTAGTTGTAGCATTGTCGCTGCCTACTCATGTTATTGGCCACCGATTATTTATCAAACGATCTGACCCAATCACCTGAACGGCAAGGCCGTTTCGACTGTGCCTCACCCAATGCCACACACCGAATCGCATCTCTAAGCGTTCAAAATTTCCTAAAAGGATCGCTATCTTCTTCTTCCATACCGACGGTGCAACCTCATGTTGATCAGCTATTGATGGCGCCTTGCTTCATTCATGCTAATGGAAAAACTATTGCATTGCCATCGAGGAGGGAGAGTGTAGGGCGATCAAAGTCGGCAAGGGCAGAGAGGGGTGATGATAAAGAGTGGGGGAGGATGGAGGACAGGGTTTGGATTCGAGCACTGGCCTTCAAAATGGATTTCCACCATAAGAGCATTGGATTGGTGTTGTTGCTACTGTAATGGTTGTTGTTCACATTTTCACCATGGGTGGCGTTGGGGGTTTCCCTGTGGGCGTTGTTGGGGTTGGAGTAGGAAGAGGAGGACGACAACGAGGAGATGGTGGCAAGGCATGACAACTAGATCTCCATCATTATCATTGATTCTTTCATTAGATGGCTGAAATTCATCTTCTCCGCTCTCTCTCTTCTTCTCTAACTCGATCCAGAAGGAAATGGGATTTTCTTTAATGTGGTCGCAATGGAAGGAAGAGGTGGCAGGAGAAGGCTAACGTCGAGGAAGAAAAGGGCAGTGAGAATGGCTATGGTGATTCACCGGTAACAAAGAAGAAATAGAGGCAATAGTTATTTTCCTAGGTTTAAAGTGACCGAACTTGTTGATCCAGTGAGCTAATCGATGGCTAATGATCATAACAAGGTATCCATTCTTGTTAGCGGTGTTGATCGACCGTTAAACGACCGCTAATGAGTGGCTTAAAGGGTAGCGACGACTGCTTGTGTAGGTTGAGTGTGACCAAAGTTGTGGATCCAGTGACATGTCTGACGGCAATTGATCAAAACTACATGCCCATTTTGGTGAATGGTGTGGATTAACCATCAAACGGTTGCTAACTAGTGGCTAGAAGGGTAGTTACTAGAACAACTTCTCTCTATCAAAGAAGGTGATGTACTAAGTTTGGTACATTGTGATGGACTAAAAGCATAATTGAGTTATGATGATATTAGATTTTGGTGTTGGATGTTGTGAATCTAATAAATGAGTTTAGATTGAGCAAAGTATGCTTGCTGTGATGCTACCACTAGCTGCAGGGAGCTGCAGGTTGAAGACGAGGAGCGGAGAGGAGGGCGGAGCTGTTCATCGGGGAAGGGAGTATAGTAGCCTGAACTAGAAATGGCAAGCAATTTTTAAAGTTTGATGAATGTTCTAGTTCGGACAACACAAGCAGGGAGCAAATACTATCCTTAGCCGACAAATGCAGCAATCTTTGCTCATCTTCTCTAAATCCGGCGAGATCCGAAACTGACCTGTGATCATTCGTTGTTAACAACTTTGCCAGTAGAGCCTTGCATCAACGCCCCTGTCCTTCGAATGACTGCGGAATAGCGGGGTAGCAGGCTGGATCTCCCCCATGGTATCCATCAAAAGTGGCTAGGAAAATGCAGGCACACATCTTCAAGTCGAGACCAGAAATGCCGATGCTTCTGCGGATTCGCTTACGCCGCTAATGCTTCTGCGGATCCGCTTACAAGGATGTCCTGACGCTTCTGTGGATCCACTGACGAGGATGTCCTGATGCTTCTGTGGATCCACTGACGAGGAGGTCCTGATGCTTCTACGGATCTGCTTACGAGGATGTCCTAACGCTTCTGCCGATCCGCTTATGAGGATGTCCTGATGTTTCTGCGGATCCGCTTACGAGGATCAGCAAGCAGTCATCTCAGGCATCATACCACGGAACCAGAGTCCAGGTTCCCAAGCATCATGCCACGGACATCATACGGCGGAACCAGAGTCTGGGTTGGGTCCATATATGTAACTTGCACATTGTAGCAACCTGAACCAGAACCAATGGCCAAGATAAAAACAAAAATGATAGTGAGAGGAGCTCACGCGTCGACTCCAAATCTAGCGACATCGACACCACCCAACTGACCCTGCTCGGCGTCATCTCCGTTTGGGCAATTCGGCGGCTCCATCGGCCATCGGTGGTAAGCAAGGAATGGAAGTCTGAGCTCATCCCGCTAGACAGCGAGAAGGTTACAGCGGCAGCATCGCCGGCAGCGAGGAAGAAGGCTGCCCTGTCCTGCATCTTCCAGCGACCAAAGGCAAGGATCTAGCACGGCAAGGGGTTATCTAGCATTAACATGATGCCGGAGGCGTCATGGTCGGAACAGATCGACCATCCTATGGTCGGACGGTGGCATCGCAACGCAATCCGTGGGTAAAACTGATGGGTTTTTCCGCTTATGGCTGAATTTGCCGGTGACCAGGAAGGACAATCTGGAACGGCAGGATCAGCACCGGTGTCGAAACAGCAACATCAAGTCCTGGAATGAAGTAGATTAACCGGCCGGTGGCAACATCGCTCGACAGCAAGGAAGCAAGGCGTACTAGTGCCATCGGGGTCAGGGACCCGGTGCGGCAAATGGCTGCTGGAGATCAAGGCATCGACCAAAACGCTATTGTCATAACGGATTGGCCGATCGGTGGTTGGACCTTAAAATTACAGTAGCAACTTACGGCTGAAATGATGACCATTTAAGCATCTTTTGAGATTTCTAGCGACGGGAAAGGAGGATCCACGGTAGCAATGCTCGCACCAAAATCGGAAAGCAATCGTCGATTTTTTGATTGTCATGGATTACCCAATGGATGTTGAACATCATCGGCAAAAAAGACGTCGATGCGTCCTCAATTTCACCTCTCCTGCCGAAATCCATTTGTCGATGGCGGTTTAGCTCGTCGGATAAGTGACGATCGTCAGCGGCGAAATGGCGGCGAGGTAAGAACGTCGACGGTCAAGGGACAACCCACCGAAAGCTGCCATGGAATCGATTCACCTCGCGTCGTCGCTGATGTGCCATGTAGATAGGGCAGGTCAGCCGAGCAGCCATCGTCGAACTCCCCATACCACTGCTAATGTGCCGTGCAGACGCCGACGTGTCGTGCAGACAGGGTGGGTTAGTCGAGCAGCCATCGTCGATCTCCCTATGCCACTGCTGACGTGCCATGCAGATGAGGTGGGTTAGCCGAGCAGCCATCGTTGAACTCCCCATGCCACTGTTGACGTGCCGTGCAGACGAGGTGGCATGGCCGCGCAGTCGACGCCTACAGAGATGAGCAGCGGACGATGTGGTACGACCCGATGCATTACGCGATCAGGGGCTGTCCGCCTACTCCGAAATGCCCCACTAGTGAAGCTGGGTATACTTTCCAAAAGAATCCCCAAGATGCCCCCATGGTGGAGCTGGAATCCCTAGGATGCCTTCATGGTGGAGCCAAAATTCCCAAAATGCCTCCACTAGTGAAGCCGGGCATATTTCCAAGAGTTCCCCGAAATGCCCCCATAGTGGAGCTAAAATTCTTAAACTACCCTCAGAGGACCTAGAGCCTATAAATACCCCCTCCCTCTTCTTGAAGAGGGGGATTCTGAGAGGATTTTTTGCGAGAAGAGAGAGGAGTTCTTGGAATCTTCAAGAGGCAGGTGCCTCACTTGACACCAGTGGCCTTTGGCCACTAGTAATCTATCTAGTGCCTGAGGGC
>JAYJMB010006078.1:0-11359 GCA_036873735.1 Pouteria campechiana
TATGATTCATGATATGCATGTGATCCCAGTGATGGAGAATGAGAAGATATGCAAGCTTATGGTAGATCATTCTCATTGGAATGAATTTGAGTGAAACATATATCCTTCAAGCACATGAAAGTAGAGTGTTTATTTCCGTGAGGGTTCCACTTATTTAGTTTGATCCATCTTCAAGAGAAAATGCTTACTGAATGATTGTAGGTTGTGTAAGAATAATTTGTTCATGATATATTATGAGTTTTCAAGAATTTTAATTATTTTTTGTTTATGATAACTGTAACCTTAATGTTCTTTTGGGAGAGAGCGAATTTGAGTTTTGCCGAAGGATGACCAAGAGTTAAGTGTGGGGGAATTTGATGAGAATATAAAATGTCATATTTTATTCTCTTAATACTTAATCTTTTAAACTTATTTGACTCTTATATGCATGCATTATTCTTAAATTTTGATTTAGGAGACAATTGGAGTGGTTAAGTGCAAAAAGAATTCAATTGAAGGATTTTGGACAATTTCAGCATCACTCCGCATTTTTTGGGTTTAACTCTCTCATCCGACCTCTGATTGAGATGATAAAATATGTTCAGAAAACATAAAAAAATTTCTACAACTTTCTTGTTAGGCTTTTTGAGAGATAAAGACTACATTAAGGACAACTGAGTGGAGAAAGTATCAAAATATGTCAAAAAGGAACTGAAGATACACATGGTATCACTTGTGTACCAATTTTGCCATATTTATAGGATGATTTGGAAAAGGTTATCAACATCGAAGTTGTATATATCAAAGTTGTCTAACCAATTTAAGAAGAATCATGTGTTCCTAATTGAAATGAGAAACTTATGGTCGAAACAGTGGATACATATCTTGTAGATAGTAAATCGGCATCGTCGGCACCAATTCCCCTTCACACCACCCCACCAGGCAGCAGAACGAGCTCTCCGGTGCCTAAAATCGATGCTCTGGTGCCCGAATCACATAGAGTAGTAGAAGCAGCCAGTAAATTGAGTGCTCTTGCGCACAATCCAGGTGCTCCTATACCCAACTTTGTTCACCACTTTTTGAAAGCTGCGAAAATTATTGTTTCATGTATTTTTGACTCTGTATATATAGCAACTTTTTAGAATTTTTGAGGGTTCTTTTGCTATGGTCTGGAGAGGATTTCTTGGCAGCTTTCCACTGAAAATCTTCTCTCTTCTCTCTTCTCTATTTTATTTTCTTTGTAATTTCATAGCCCTGCGTGGCTAAATTTTTATTCTTGTTTTAAGGAAACAGAAGTCTTAGAATCAATATACTGTGAGATCTAATTTGATTTAATTATTTAATTTATACTTTGAGTATTGAATGTTATTCTTTGTTCATGATTATGATTTTTATGCTTAATTGCTAGGAGGCCTACTAGTTTATTATTTATTGCATTCTATTGCTAGATTAGATATTAAATCTATCTGTAAACGTTTGATCCCTCTAATTTGTGAAGTAACTAGGGTTTAATAATTTGCTCCTATTGTAGTTATTAAATCTTAGGAAGAATATTTGACTAAATTAAATGCAATCACTAGTGCTTGTATTATTTAGCTTCATCAATATCTATAAATCTTAATGCTGCTATTAGATTAAACCTTTAGCACTATTCTTGGCTTGTTTAGTGGTTAGGGTTAATTAGAACACTGGTTTCAAATTAACTATGTTGGAGGAGAGATAGGAAAAATAATTCTAATGGTGAATATTTAAAGTATGAATTGAGTTATAATTGCATTAATGATCAGTTATAAGATTCTGATGGTGGATGTTAACTTGAACCAAAGTTTTCTTCTCTAATAGATTTCTTTTATAATACTTTCTTCATTACATACAAAACCTCCCGTAGTGTATCTTGATGTCTCCAAAGCATTTTTTATTAACTCCGAATTGTATCTCCATAATTTCGAAGTGTGTCTTCAATGACTCTAAAGCATATCTGCTTTACTCCAAAGTATATCTTTATGACTCTGAAGCATACTTTGACAATTCGGAAGCTTTCTTGTTGGCTCCGAAGTGTACTATGATGACTCTGAAACTTGTCTTTTGATCCGAAGCTATGATAACTCTGAAACTTTCTCATTGGTTCTGAAGTATATTGTAACAACTCTGAAGCTTGTCTATTGATTCTAAAGCATGTTATGACGACTCTGAAACTTGTCTTGGCTGATTCTGAAGCTTGTCATGATGTCTCTGAAACTTGTCTTTTGATTCTGAAACATCCCATGATGACTTTGAAGCACATCTTGATGTTTTCAAACTATACCATGATTACACCAAAGTTTTCCTATTAATTCCGAAACACATCTCGATGTTCTCCAAAGATGTTTCTGTTGGCTTCGAAGCATGTCTTGAAGACTTTAAGATCTTTGTTTTCTTGTTTTAAGTATATATCTAATTTATATACTTATTTTTCACTAGCATTTACTTTGTCTCTTCCTTTGATCATCATGAAGATTATTCTCAAGTTGGGTATGGGATAATATTTCTGCAATATGCTTGAGAATAAATTGTTAGTATCTTAATATTTCACTCATGTATTTGCTCATCATCAAAACTTGTTTAAGAATGTTCATCATCAAAATCAAGCTATTTAAGATATTATGTTCAACATTTTCCCAATATGTTCAACATTCTCCTCCTTTTTGATAATGACAAAATACCAAGTGATATACCTTTCAAAACTTGTCTAATAATACATTTAAAGTAATTTAATTTCAAGAATTTTAATAAAATTTCTATTAATTAATTCAGTGCAACTCCCCTTGAATGGATGTAAAATATTTTAACTGTATTTTATACAAAAAAAATTTCATACATATCAATTTATACCTGCACATTTTACATATTAGGTTATACATGTATATACCATGTCCTCACCCTTTTTGTCATAATCAAAAAGGTGGAAAGAAACAATCATGAATATCCATAGCTAGTTATGACGAAAGTGCATACATAGAGAACTTGCAATTGATCAAAATTTTCAGATACAACATATAAAGTCAAAATTCTTTATAGAAAAAGAGAAAAAAATTACATCAAAGAGAAAATTAAATACAAAAGGCAACAGTGTCATTGGGGTGGTTTGGGTTTTCTCTTGTAGGTCTTGGGAAAGAAAGGTGGAAGAGGGGGTTTGGGTTGAGAGGATGATGGTGTAGAAAAGGGCTTGGGTGTTTTGGAAGATGATCTGGGTCTTTTTGGTGGAGGAGATGGGATGAAAAATGGATATTTTAGGATTGCTACAAGAGGTTCATGAGTATATGCAATGGGTCCACAGGTTAAAACATAGATGAAGTTAATGTGCTCTTGAAATGCTTGGTCTAGCAGCTCAAGAAAGACTGCAGGAAGCCCTTTCAAGAGATTTTTTGTGTTTGCATTTATCCCAGTTGTATACTCCTGATAGTATATGGTTATTCTGGAAAGAGGAGCCTTTTGTGTTCCTTTGGAGGTGAAATTGCTGGCTTTTTTCTTGGGTTTGAAGGAGGATGGTTGAGAAGAGGGTGTAGAAGCTAATGGTTTTGATGGTGGGTTTTGGTTTTGGGACAACAGGAGGCTTTCTGGTTTTAGTAGTGGAGAAGGTGGTTTTCTAGGATTTTTGGCTTTGGAAGAAGGGAGTCGAACAGGTTCAGTTGAGGAAGATGGTTGAGACTATATTTACCTTATCCTGTCTTAGATAATGAGGATATGGGAGAGGTAGATTGTCAGCAATGGCCTCTAGGTTAGCATTGTTGTAGAAAGTGAATTCTTCCTTAGCGAGAATAAAGAGTTGATGAGGACCTAAGAGAGATGGAAACAATTTTCTAGGAGGTTGTGATGTTGGAAGCATTTGAAGAAATTTTTCAGAATAATTTTGAAGAATTGACTCTTTATCAGGAATGTGAATTTTGTGGCTCTTGAGAGTCAATGAAGGGTTAAGAAAAAGTTGAATCCTATGGAGAATGTTAGGATCCTCAAATTCTAAGAATGGAAGTTCTCGAGGAGATTGAATGATAAATTGAGAAATAAACATTCTAGTAACTTCAGATTTGATTTCTGACTTAATCTTAAATTCTGAATATGTCATCCTGATTAGATTGAATACACGGAGAAGAATATTAGGATTATCACCAACTATTCTTTAAGAAGAGTATGGAGGACTTTGTGGTGAAGTTTGTGAAGGAGTGGGAGGTCTTAACCACACTGGACAAACTGAAGGTGTGTCCCATTCAAGTGGGATGACCTCAATTTATTCAAGGATTACTTCTCCATATCTGATAAGATCCATCCAAGTCCAATCTAGCCAAACTGTTGGCCCTAGAGGGAGAAAATGAATTGGATAGAGTGGAACTATGAAATATTTTCCATATTTGACAATGGCTCTGTGAGGATTGGAAAGATAGTCCTCAAGCAAATTTAATGGTGCTTAAGTTGGTGAAATTGATGATGATGGCTGTGTTGGAGGAGGGAAAGTAGTGATGTCAGTAGGTTGACTCACAGGTTAAGTAACCTTTGGAATTATAGAAGATAATGATGGATGTGGAGGTGAGTGTGGGGGAGAAGACATCACTGTGATGGGAAAGTTAGTTCTGACTAGAGAGAAGTGATGTGCAGGTGATGTAAAGTGAGTTGGAGGTGGAAAAATGGATTTGAGGTGGGGAGAAATGAGGATGATAGGTTTGACCTCTAAATGATTTTACTAGAGATTGTAAAGAATCAAGTCTTTGGTCAATCTTATCAGCTCTCAGGATCATGGATGACATAGCAGTGAAAAGATTATGGTCCATTCTATTCATTTGGATAGGTAGAGTAGACAGATAGTGTTCAATCATTATCAATCTATCCTCCAGGTGCTGTGGGATTGGTTGTGTAGTGGGAATTGATGAAGTGGATGGTTGATGAGAATAAGTAGGTCTAATAGGTGATGGGGATCTAATGGGAGTGTGTGATGGGATGGTTGTTGCTACTGTTTCTTCAAATATACTTTCTCTCAAAGTTTCTTCTAATACTTTTTCTGTGACAGTTCTTTGTTCCTCTCTCGATGTTAGAATTATTGTATGATTTTAATGACAACAAAACTTGTCTTAAGGCTTGATCTTTGCTAATGATGATTGAGTATAGGAAGTTGAAATGAATAACAAATATGCTTGGCATGAATAATCATTATTGCAATATTTTGAATGCAAGCATATTACATAAATTGTTTTAGAAAATGAAAATTTTATTACGATCCATAATGCATTAACCTTATTTATTATATGTTGAATCATAGATATATCACGTGCTTTATAAAGTTCTCACTTTAAGCTTTTTTTGAAAAATACAATATGTGATTTATTCATGTTCTACAACTTGTGAAAATCATGTGGGGATAAACATATTTTGATAAGTTTGCTTCATAAAAGATAATATTTTCTTTATATGAAAAAGAAATTTTGCTTAAATGAGCATACAGATACAAAATCATGATTACATATCCATGCTTTACAACTTAGGCAAATTTCATATGGATAATTATATTGTAATTTACAATGAAAAATGTCAAGCTAATAATGTGGCAAAAGTGTAGAAATTTTCAAGTTGGAATTTAAGAAAAATGAACACAGAAATCATATTCCCTGACGTCAAGGCTTGGGCGAGTAAAGAAGCAAAAGACAAATTATCATAACAGATAAAGCACAAATGAAAAAGACTAGGTTGTTTCCATTCATCTATCAAAGTGAAAGATTTTATCTGATGGATTCAAGATAGTATGCATACAACAAACTTTGTCTATTAAAAGCAAGCCACAGTTGAGCCGATGGTCATTTGATAGGAACAAACAAAGGCGAAAGGAGTGAAGATCTTCCAGCAGAACATAACCTTCATCTTCCATCAATAGACAAAGCAGAGAAGCAAGAATCATATGGCAAAGTAAAGACTTCATCTATCACAAGTGATCCAACGATCATCTACTATTGATTAACAAAGTGGAAAAAGTAAGGACTGTCTAGTAGAGCAAAGAATTTGTTAGTAATCATCTGCTAATAATAGATAAAGTGGAAAAATATTCCATCAAATGGAAGTGTGAAGAAAACCTATCTGCTGTCCAACATTTCACTTGTTACTTACAACAGACAAAGTGCTGAAGCAACAAGACATCTGTGCCTCTGTGAGCAATAGACAAATCACAAGACAAATAACTTGAACGGTTGATTCGTCTGGTAGCAATAGAAAGGATGATTTGTCTAACACTTATGAAAGATAAAGATGAAGGAACTTTGTATTATGAACAGCTGAGTAGTTACTTCGTCTAACATAAGTAAAAGATGAGCAACGGTCAGAATGAATCATTGGTCTTTACCCAACATTAATAACGATACTTCTATATTTGTGAAAGTAACAGCTAATGTAGTAATACCTCGACCAGAGTTTCTTGAGAAACCTAAAATCATCTTCTCCAAGATCGGCACTTCAGGCATTAAAATATATGAGGAATAAGCAGAAGTCAGAAGATTCAAAATACAAAATTAGAATGGTCTTCTACATTAATGCTACTCATCTACATCTATTCTCTGCATTCAATGACATCCATCTTCTCGAATGGTCAATCTTTTGAGAAAAGCTATTTAAGGAGATGTGATGGGACATTTTAAGAGAGGGAAGGAGTTGAAGAAGAAAAAAGGATTGAGCCTAACACCTTCCACAAATCTTTGCATCCCTAGGCTAAGAGCTTTAACCTTCAAATATCATTTTAGAGCTTCATTTTGTTTATCCATTCAAGGCCTACTTCTTCAATATGTCTAAGGGAGATCTTATGTGCTACAAGGAGTTACTCAAAGATTAAGTTCTCCCAAAGGATCATCAATGAGCTTGAAGATTCTAAATGACAAAGGCGAATCAACCAACAAGAAACCCATTCAAGTCTCACAAGTGTTGTCATTCCAAGTGCTACAATGATTAGAGGGCTTCAATGCCACATCAACACTACATCAATGTAGTTCAAAATCACTGTAATGTGCTTATTATTTTATCATTTGTATTTATCCTTTAACTATGTGTACTTATCATCCTAGTTAGAGGCATATTCATGTATACAAAATACCTACAAAGGTAGAGTTTCTGGTTAGCTTATAAAACTAGAGTTATGACCCCTAGAGCTGGAATCTATAAAAGTTTTGGGGGCACTACTTTATGCCTCCTGGAGCTAGAATCTAGAAGAGTATTGGGGACACTTGTTTATACCCCCTAAAGCTAGAATTTAGAAGAGTTGGGGACACTATTGTATGTCTATTATATAGGGTATAGTGGAACCTAAGACACAATGAGTGTGTGTTCTTGGAAGAGTGCATGTAGGGACAGGGTTCGTGAACTACTATAAAAAACATGTTGTTTGTGTGTGCTTATTTACTTGCTTTATCCTTCATGCACTTTATAGTTTTATCATTCACTTTACATCACACCACATACAAGCACGAAAAGAGGAAAATGGTCTAACAGGAGATAAGCAATGAATTTTTATATACCCAATTCACCCCTCCCCTCTTGAGTTAAGCCATACTTGGGGAACTAACATGACTGACTCTTTCATTTTTTTTAAAGACACTCATTAAGCTTAAAGGGATGCAACCTTTGAGAGTTGCATTGTTTGTTAGAGCGAAGATTGCTTTCCTTTGACTTTCTTTCCATCTTTAGCTAAGCTCGATTTGTCCGGTGTTTAATAAGATCTGCTTTGAGTGAAAGTTTGACCAAAGACTATTGCCAGCATTTTTTGGTATAAGTAGCTTCTACTCATCATGATACCCCATAGAGATTCAACCATAATTTTTCTGAGAACTTTGTCTAATCAAGTCCTAGTTTGTCTCTTGTAAGTAATAGATAAATTTGGCTCTGAGTATATTTTCATAATAGTCAACTTCTTCTTTGTAAATTTGTCTGAGATCATTGCAGTACTTTTACTTCATCTTCTAGTTTGTCTATTACAAGTGACAGATGAATTGTAGAGGTGCAGACAAAGTTCTTATCTTACTGTTCATCAAACTAAGTTTTCTCACCAAACAAAGTTCTTCTTTTTACCATTCACCAGATGAAGTAGCTTTGTCTATTGGTTTGTCTATTATAAGTCTTATTGGTGCAGACAAAGCTTCTTTACAGTAGACGAATTGATTTTGTCTATTGAATTCTCTGTAGAGGCTGCAGATTAATTTACAAGGCATGGATGAAGTCTCTTTCTAGCAGTTTGTCCATTGGTTTATCTTTGTTTGTCTATCATAAGTAATAAACAAATTGATGAGGTGCAGACGAATCCTTTTTCTAGTTATTAGTCTCTTGGTTTGTCTGTTATAAGTAACAGATGAATCATAGAGGCATAGACAAATTATCTTTTCAACAGTTCATCTATTGGTTTATCTGTTGTTAGTAATAAATGAATTTACAAGCCATAGATGAATCATTATTTTAGTAGTTCATCTATTGGTTTGTTTGTTACAAGTGGCAGACAAACTTATAAACAATGACAATAGACAAAGTAAGTTATTCATTTATGGCCATTACACCACTTCTGCTTCATCTGTAGAAGATTGTAGATGAGTTCCTTGTTCTTTTTCTGTTCTAGATAAACTTTATATGAGAGACAAATGCTTGATTATTTCGACTTCAATTTTAGCTCTTCATTTGTCTGAGTTCAACTCCATTTCATCTCTACTTCTGCAATCCGAATTTATCTATGTTGTAGATAGATGTTGTGGATGAGCAATTTATCTAACTTGTTTGTGGAACAATTTATCTGAATCTATCTGAGGCAAGTGTTATTTGATACTAACTTTACTTGTAGAAGATTTATTCGATCACTCATTAAGACTTGAACATCATAGCTTTAGATATGCTTTGTGGCTTTTTTTCAAAGTTTCCGTGTCATTCTTTCTTAACATTCTTGTCTTCTTTTGGTGTAGTGGATCTAGCTTGCTGATATTTTCTCTATATACACTGTCCACTGTATATCATTTATATTTATTTCTACAATGCTTGGGAACACAACTATCAGTACCACAAGTGTTCACTAATATGTTGTTGCTCATTATCAAAACTTGGTTGTTTGCTACATACACCATTTGGTTCAATAGGAGGAACAGTTGTAGGAAGAGGTTTAGAAGATGGTTGAGAAGGATGGGAGGATTTTCTAGACCTGAGATAAGGAAGTTTAAAAAGAGTAATTCAGAAATAAAAGATACAAAATCAGATGTGGAGGAAGAAGAGGTAGAAATAAATGAGGAAGACTGAGGAGATTTATATGGAGTTATGGAAAGATGTGAAGAAATAGGATGAGAGTGAGTGAACCTAATGAGTGAAAGGGATATAGAACCATGAACAACAAAGGATGATTGGGTTGGTTTAGGTTGGGCGGGCTCTAATAGACTCAACTAAGGAGATTAGTGTATCCAACTTTTGGTGCAATGATTCCTCAATGTTATCCATCCTATGGCTAAGGGCTGAGATGGAGCTTTCTATGTTGGTGATCTTGCCCTCAAGGCTTTGAGGAATGGATTGGGTAGGATGGGTAGGTGGAGAAGGATAGGGTGTTCTTGGTGGAGATGTTGCTGCTACTGCTGTTGAAATTTCTTCTCTCACAACACTTTCTTCTCTTATTACATCATCTTCTCTTCTCATTTCTTTTTCTCTTAATTCCTCTACTCTTGCAGATTCTTGCATTCCTGGTATGTTCTTCTCTCATTAATTCATCTGCTATAGAAGGAATTATTTCTTTTGTTCTTCTTGTTTCTTCTTCTCTAACTATGGGGATAACTTCTTCTTCTCCCCTAGCTCTCTTAGCTTGCTTAGACTTTCTTGGCCATTTTGAAATCCATCCTTCTAAAGGTTCTGTGAGGCTTATTTTCTTCAATGTGACTTCATTTATTATATCTGTCTTCTTAAAATCTTCTCCTTCTTCAGCTGACAGATCTATCCCTACTCTTCTTAGGAATTTAGTTAGAATCATTCCATAAAGAAGAGAAAACCTTGTTGTGGATTTAACCTGGTACAAATGATCTAAGAAATTTTTGGCTAGATCCACTTTCTTCTCATTCTTCCGTGCCAAAAGAATCTTGGCATCCCTTTCAGATTGTAACAAGTACAAAAAGAGGAAAAAAAATAAAATGGAACAACAAGAGATCTATCATTTTTGGAATGAATCAAACAATTTTATTTTTTATTAATTATCCTCAATTTATTACACTTGCTATGCACATCAAAGAATTTGTATGTTCACATCCCAGACCACAAGTAGTCCTAATTATATCTCCACAATGGAAGAAAACCCTTGATTAAAAGGCAAAGTACAATGCTTCTTAGAGACCTAAAAATAAAACACACTCTTTCTCAAAATAAACGTGTGTTGTTTTTGGATTGCCAAGCACAATGTGATGACAGAAATCTCTTGGGTAGAAGATTAGAAGTACAATATTGTCCATAGGGTAAGCCCATCTCCTTAAATACTAATCTTCCTTTTTCAGCTTGGGATTGTGGTTCAGGTTCTTTGCCTTGAATGATTTCTAACTCAGCCAAAAGAGTCTGTGGCCAATTGTACTTAACAAACATGGATTGTAATTTTTCTCCCCCATGTTTCTAAAATATATTAATGCAACCTAAGCATGTCATTACTTAATGATTTGACAGTTATCCTTCACACTTATACCAGTTTGGGTGCATTAGGCTCCGATACCACCTGTAACGCCCCTCCTCCCTGGTGCATTACTAGTGGTAAATTCAAAGAAACTTTCGACAGAGTCTCCCCTGATTTACCATTGTTATCCTGTATACAACATGCTAAACCACAATAATTATATAACAAATATGCAAATATAATATGGCCACCTCCAGGCTCTACCATTTTCTACACAAATTATA
Organism: Pouteria campechiana; assembly: GCA_036873735.1. Lineage (NCBI taxonomy): Eukaryota > Viridiplantae > Streptophyta > Magnoliopsida > Ericales > Sapotaceae > Pouteria > Pouteria campechiana. The sequence goes on from JAYJMB010006078.1 coordinate 10,876, forward strand.
TAACTGCCGCCTCCAAATACACATCACTACAATACCCACAGACCAAGATCGGGGTACACTATACCCTAGTTGTCAAATCATATACACCCACACCATAAAATGACATGCTGTAAAGCTAAGTAATGATACATGTCTCATATATATTCAAAATTCATCCAACCATATCCATCGTCATACATCATGAAAATGAGTAAAGCCTCTACTAGTGTCACGACCTAGCCCCATTGCGAGACCCAACACCCTGTTGGGCTCCGTCCTCTAACCTATCAGCTAAAATTTAAATAAAAGGGTGAGTCTGGACAAAACTCAGTAAGCAGGTAAGCAGAAAAACATGACTATTAATAATGTAATAAACAGTGCCAAATAGATTAGTAAACAATGATACAAGCAGGAAAAACATGTTATGCCATATGCAGAATGTCATAGTCAGTCAGTGGCCAGGTTCATTAAGATTTTAATATTAACATCTCATTAATTATTTCAT
>JAYJMB010006079.1:0-12882 GCA_036873735.1 Pouteria campechiana
AAACATATCCTTTATAAATTGAGTTAATTTAGGTTAAAGGCTTGGCAACTTGAGCTCACTGAACAGAATTTCAAATATTCCTAAATTACATAAATTATCCTTAGCTTTCACATGCGCATCTTCGTTTTTCTTACATATCATTGTTGAAAATCTTGCATATCATTGTAAATCATTTCTAATATCTTTATGTTGTATTTGAAATAAAATATCTATTTAAAATAAAGTTTTATCATATTTAAAATATTTATTTTTAAATCGAATTTTCAATTCTAATTGCCAACTTGAACTCAATCGGAACCGAACCCAATTTTCTTAAAATTGAATTGGGGTTGAATTGAGATTTTAAAAGCAGGATGAGGTTGGATTGAAATTTTTGCAGCGGTGAGTAAAAATCCCTGGCGGTGCAGAGGACGCTGTCGTCCATGTCGTAGCGTAGCATCAAAGGATGTCAGGCATGCATGCCAGCTTATTCAATACTAGTTAAAAAACCACAGGCCACATCACAGCCGGTGTGGTTTAATGAATCTGAGACCACCTATTACGTGTTTCTGAGGTTATTATGCATGTAAAAATCATGCTTCTAAGCTACATCCAGACCCATCATCTGATAGCCAAACGTCCAACTCATGCCATCCGATCTTTTATTTTCCGTAGAGGGAGGATGATTCATATCACAAGTAGATTAGAAGTCTCGATCACTTGTAGTCATTTTCTTTCCGGGCACTATTCCGCACTCAACGTCGGTGGGTGGGCTCAATGACTCACAGGATCAGTTACAAATTGAGGAACTGCATGTCTGCATCATTTTCCTGTGGGAAGATTACAAAATGAGGATTTCACGGGCACGTTAGACATAGATTGCATCATCTACCAACAGAATTAGTGATCAAGAGCTGGATATTAATCAGTCCTTGTCAGCGTAGTTGAAATGCAATGTTAAGATTGAATGGCCAGGCGCCTGTGCGGTGACAGCTGATTTGTATTATTGACCTAACAACCCACCACACTACCACGTCATGCCTTGTCTCACTCTAGCTAGCTCTCTGCACCATTTTAGTGCAAGAGGCCAAAAGCCAAAAGGATTTGAATGAAGTACATATAACACCGGCAAATGGCAAGCCCACGCCTTCTTGCATTGCTTCTCTCCTTCCTCCTTTTGTATATACTATTTTAAATATAATTTATTTTCTAGGTTTGGTTTGAACAGGGCGTATTTAAGAGAGCATGTATTAGAAATTTTATTTAACATTGCCGCTTGATGTCAACAAAATAGAAAATAATATTAATTAAATGGGCTTTCTAATGATCAAGTAAAGACGAATGATTAAAAATTTATATAATAATTAAAAAATAACATTATTTAAAGTACTTAAAGTATCACTTTAGTTTAAAGAGATGTATTTCAAATATGCCCTTTCAAATGCACTTAACCACACCCTTATATCAAAGAGCATTTGATTATATTAAGGTGGGTTACTTCAAATAAAGTTTTTAGAAATTATACATTTATTAAAATAATTCTAATATAGCCTGTGTTATGGGTGTAAAAAGTTATTATTCATTTATTTATTCAAATCACATATCTAATTATTTAGATGACATATATATATATAGTATAATATAGGCCACTTGTGATCCCAGTGTAATTTCAAGGACAAAAACATCCTCCTCTGTAATTTTATTTGTGTGTGGTTCACTTGATTTTTAGACAATTTTATTATTTAAGAAATAAATACAGTAGAATCAACCTAAAACATAATAAGAATCCCTTAAGTGGCCGTGCATGATTAGGAATCTCCTTGCTATCCTCACCTAGCCTTTCATATTTTCATGTTCCCTGAAAGGTGCATTCAAAATGGCGCAGCAGAATGTGAGTAGGACTGAAAAGTCTACTATTGCATACTATTGGATGCTATTTATTATTAGGATTGAAACGTCTACCATTGCATGCTATTTATTATGAGTAGGACTGAAACATCCTATACGGTTATAGCTCCTATGATCTTAAACAAAATAAGATATTGATTACATTTTTGGTTTTTTCCCTTTTTATCAGCATAATTTTTTACCTTATTTATATATTTTCTACAATCTGTGTTTATAAATTCTTAAAAACAAGCTTATTAAAATCAACACTCATCTTATTTTTTTCAAACAACAATAACATTATTTTATCTTTATTTCTATTGAATACTATTTATTATGCTATTTCACATAATTTTTTTAAAAAATTCTCTATTACACCATATGCCCCATTACATTCTTTAATTCAACATTTCAAATACATCTTAAATGTCTTTATCTATGTAATATTAAGCTAAAGTGTGTGACAGCTTCTTCTTTTTCTTTTTCTTCTTTTTTCTAGAATTTAATTTTCTTCTCTTTTCTAGAATTTAATTTTAACCACTTCAATGATTAGAGCATTTGCAAATCTACCTCATTCTTGCCTATAATGATAAATACACCTATATTTTTTGAAATATTAAAAAATATATTTACAAACTCATAAAATACTCATAATTATACCTTACCTTGAAATTTTTCCATAATTCTAAATTATTTTTCATAATGAGGGTTAAAAAAATTGTTATAAATGTAAATTTTTATAAATATATTGATATATTTTATAATATTCAAAATTATAGGCATATCTACAAGTACAAGCAAAAATTACAGGAATATCAGCAAATGCCTCTTAATAACTCTATTGGTCATTATTGTTTATATTTTAAATGATCGCCTTTAATTTTAATTTTTATTAAAAAGAACTATCCATTTTAATAAATGAGATCAATAGTATTTACTTCGTATCCCCAGCACATTGATTGGCTGTTTACGTGTCAAAATTACAACTCATGCAAAGTCCAAACCATCGAAAACGCAAACCACGTCTCAGATACTCAGACAGATACGGTTTGTAAAACCGTCCTGATAAAATCCGAACGAGTATTTAGCTCCGGTGAAAAGAATTGCGCGGCCGTCATCGTCTGTACGTGGACGGTTACGGTATCTGCGGAGGAGTAAATGGCTCGTACGTTTGCATTGTATTATTCCATTCCACCATCCAAGTGTGAAACCAGCCCATCCAAGCCAGCCATCGAAACGCGTAAACCCTACCGCAAAATGAAGATTGCTCTGCGCCAAAAATCTCCTCCATAAACCCCTATTTGTGATTCTCATAAAAAACAAGCAGAAAATTTGATCCTATCCATTGGATTTTTCTAATTATTCACTTCTAAATATATATTTAAAATATCAATTTATTTGGGTCTAATAAGAGAGGTTTATGTTAATGAATATAAATTTCTAGCATTTTTATTTATTTTCTTTGAAATTTCATTTTATAATTATGGAGTTCGCGGCAGTTAGATGGTCCATATTTCTGATAGCTTGGATCTATTTGGGTGGAGTTTTACCCAACCCGGACGTGGCGTAGTGTAATAGCTTTATATTGCGGATTTGAAACTGACGACAATGGGTGCCTCGAGATAATGCTAGATCAGGACGCCCATCCCCAGCCGTAAAACGCGAGCCCGCGCATGCGAAATCGTTTCATACATGGGCAGATCAGAAACTCTCTCTTCAGACGCACGTTGAGATTTTTGGCAAGCTTCGACTCGGCCCACTGATCAGATGAGGAAAACATGAAATTCGAATCCAGAACGTCGGTTTTCATTTCTAATCCTTGTTCAAATCTGTGCCGTCCAACCAATAATCGAGATTGTGATGATTTATGAAAACGAATATTATGCTAAATGGATCTGGCCCATCCGTCCTACATGTTCCGCGCTTTTTAATGTTATGAGGAGTAGATGGGTTACAAGCAGTGATTGTAGCTTTCTCGCGGGATTTTTTTATGTCTGGAATAATAATAGTAATGCTGTTGACGAGGCAAGAAAGTCAGCAGAAGCGCCGCTTCTGTTCCGCACCTCCCGCGCCCAGCCACGTCGGAACGATTGAAAGCGTGGGACCCACTTCACCTCCTGCTGCCCCTTTTCTGTCCCTCTCTATCCAATTTTTTTTCCGTCTTTCTTTTGGGAATAATAAAGAAAAAGGAAGCTGAAATTAAAACGTGATTGGCGGGAGAAAGATCTTAACAGGGGAAAAAGAGACCGCACTCGACCCCCCGCGGTCGCAGGATTCGCAGGGCCTGAATTGATGCTAGATAAAGCAGATTTGCATCGGTAGAAACTCATGTAATCTACAGTTCTTGCTCCTACATGTATTTTTTTAATTTTTACATAGTTCTATTAGAAGAAACAACGATAAAGTTCTCATTAGTGAAGAGTAGAAAAAAAAAAGAGTTGCGTAATTGTTTGTTTGATAGGATAATAATAATAAAATGTGAGAAATAATAAATTCTTTGGTTGAAATGAAGTGATAGAGCATGCATTATGGTATGCTAGGGGAGGGGTGACCTTTCGTATTATTTAATATCTTAATTATTTAATAATTTTTTTATTATTTATTTTTTCAATCATTATACCTCATCTTTCATATAAAAAACTTAACTATTTTATTTTTATTCTTTTCATATAATTATTATCACATATTGCATGATACTATTTTCTTTCTTTTTATATATTTTTTCTACATCTTTTTGCTTGGTACCAAATAGGGTAAGGCAGATTTTCTATAGGCTGTATTTGGTCTAAGGTCAATGAGAGGAAGAAATAAGAGGAAAAGTAAATAAGTGATGATGGTAATGATATAAAGAGTATGGTTAATCATGAATTGAATAAAAGTATAATAGATAAACCTCTTGAAAAAAAAGATGGATAATAATATGAAAAAGTAGATTAATTACAAGTGTATAAGCATTACATCATTACGAAAAAAAATAAAAAAAGGAAAAATTCTTATCTTTCATTTTATAAGAGTGCTTTTACCCATATTTTACCTCAAAACAAACAAATACATGAAGCCTATTTTAGAAAAAGTATTATGTTAGATCAAATAGCACAAAAATGACACTCGGGACTTGAATGTTTGTATTCCTTAACGATAAACACAATAACCAAGATACTGATAGATGGCTTGACATGCTAGGCTTATTTGGATGGCTTAGGCAATATACACCTACAAATTATATGATCTCAAATTAAAAAATATATATATTAATGGCTACCAACTCGTTTTATCATTTAAATGGGTCAAAATATGATGCACACAGAGAAAAATAAAATAACATGATGAATAAAAAATAATAAGACAAAATGATAGCATGAAAAGAAATCAAAATAGTATAAAAACTGTGAAAAAAAGCTGACCGATAGGTGAAAGTAACATTTGATTTTGTCCAAAAATAAGAGTAATGCCATTGTCAAACTTTCGCAAGTAACATATTATATTACCAGTAATCTCCGAATAAGTTAAAATGTAATTTTTCAGTTTATATCAATAAGAGAAGCATTAGAAGTAAGGTTTTGCATTAGTTTAAAGCTCCATTTGAACTAGCCCCCAGATGGCTGATGGTCTTCAAGTTACCCATTTGAAGAAGTTCAAGCAAAACCAAATGGCAAGTTATAATATCTCTTTAGTTTCCACCATGTTGCACCTAAGAGAGTATTTGGATGGTTAGTGATATGGAGAATAATGCCAACTATAGAGAAAATAAAAACAAGATATGTAAGCTTTTTATAAAAAAATGTAACGATCAAAAAAGAAATTTTGTCAAATATATTTTCCTCTTTTCCACTCTTTACAAGGGGAGTTAAATTCCATGCCAGGAGATAAAGCAATTAGCTAAATTGACCAATCTTTTTAGCAGCTAAGATGTAAATATCTGTAACCAACTATGGAAATGGTGTAGCATTGCCCTTAACCTGATCAGATTTGTGCTCATATCCAACTGAATAATCCCATCAGAGCTCTCACCAGGCTCCTTCCAAATTGTTGCCACTCCAAGCAACTTTAAATTTCTAAATATCAATGTCCAATTCATGCCTTGCAGACCCAACAGCAACAATATTTCTCTGAGATTGAGATGATTCACTGATGGTAAGATGTATTATTTGGCCCCATATTGAAGATATATATCAACTTAAATGTTTCTCCCGTAACAATTCCATTGATAAATAGGAAAAGCCTATATATAAACTGCTATGGGAGTTTTTCTTGGACAGATGAGAGTCATGCATTTCTTTGCATGGCGTGCAAAACTTGAGTCAGATTTGAAACAGATCTTTTGATTAGAGCTTAAATTCTTAATTACTGTCCAACAAAAAAAAATCAGTTTTATGTCACACAGAAAAGAGAATAAATTAAACCTGACCCACTTAACCCGAAATAGAGATAATATTGATTTTTAAGACTTTTTATTGAGTTTTGTTTCTGAACAATCCTATTGCATCATCCATCAGGGACATTTACAAATATACCTCAACATTTTACCCGTAATTATAGATAGGTCCATGCTTTTAAATTATCAACAAATATACTTATAAATTTTCAAATAAAATAATTCCATAATTATTATAATGCATAATTTAAGAGTTGAAAAAAATAATGTCTATTTTAGACCGTCTATTGTGATGTTTTAGAATAAGTGTTAAATTTTTTATCATTTCCAAATTATCCCTGATAACAATTATGAAATTGGTATATTTATAATTTTAATAAAAAACATAAGTGTATCTATAGCCTTGTTTATCACAGTTTTTTAACGGGAAAAATTATCGGAGATTTGGTTCACCTGCAACATATCACAGAAAAAAATCCATGGCTCGGACCTTTTTTCTTTCTCCTTTGCACGTTCAGCCGCTGCAACATGGCACAGAAAAATCAGTGATTTAGTACATTTGGCATGTATTCGATTTGGACACATTACACATTACATATAGCCCTGCAACGCAATATTTGCCAGTCTTGTACTGTTTTTGTTTCCACGGCATTGAAATGAAGAGGACATCTCACCCTTTGATTAGTAAATTTCCTTGCAATTTTGCTAACGAATCATTTTACTTTTGTCTAACGAAAGAGAAAGACATGAAGTAAGAAATCTTAGTTTTCAACCAAAGGCATTCCATGAGATGGGTTAGATGGAAAGAATGGAAATAATTGGCGATGCAGTCATGACTTCTTTTCTCCACCCCTTCCTAAATTCTTTTTCATATGATTTAATATCTTAACTATCTAATAATTATTTTTTTTATTATCTATATTTTAATTAGTATTTTATATCTTTCTATATGATAGATCTACCAATTTTGTCTTTATTCATTTTTTTAATCATTATCCTTTATCACATCTTTCTTATTTTCTCACTTTTCTACATTTATTTTCCCCCCACATCTTTTCATTATTTCCAAACACACTTTAAAGATAAACTAAATATAAAATAATAATTAAAAATATATAATAATATAAATTAATATGATTGTTTGGATAGTTACATACCAAATCAACCCAATAAAATTTTCTTTTCAAATCCTTTCCTTTCGCTTCCTTTCCAATTGAATTATATAAATTAGATAAGAACTATATGGCAAATTGTTTTCTTTCCCATTTTCATCCCATTTAATGTGACAATATATTTTAAGTATTTAATAATTTTACTTTTTAATTATTATTTATACTTTCATTTATGTCTTTCATCTTTTTATATTGTTTTATATTGCAAGTTTAATTATTTTATCTTTATTTATTTTACTTATAATAACTATCTTTTATCAAATTGCATCATTTTTTTCTACTACTTTTTAATATATGTATTTTTAAAATCTCAATTTTCATTTATCCAACTGCACCCTTTCCTTGAAAAGGATAAATGGCATAGCCCCTCTAGCCATGTAACTCGAGAACAAAAATATCGTACATTAAGATGTTATTCATAATAATTAAAAATATTATTACTTTATTTTTTGAGTTGTTAATACTGTTGATTTAAGTATATAGTTCTGATGACAATAAAACTTGTAATTGACTTAAACTTAAGCTAATAAAATTGTGTCAATATTTCAAGTAAAGAAGAGACCTACCAACGAGCCGAATATGACTACAAAGGTTTCTTGGGGCCATTGGAACAACGTTCTCAAGTTTCAAACTGATAAAGAAGAGCTACAGAGGAAAACTCATAGCTACGGAGGTCTCTATTGAGCCTTTAGAGAGGTCTACACAGATCTCTATAATGACCATATTTCACAAAAGTGTGGACAAAGGAGATCAACGGAGTTTTTCGGGGCCTTGATTGTCGATAGAGTTTTTCGATAGAAGAGAAAATACATGTATAGAGGCCATAGTCATAATGGTCAAAAATTAACATGACATTTCAATAACTAGATTTCAATGGTCCTCTAAATGTTTAAAAGCCCTATCCAAAAACTTGAAAATAAAAGATTAATTAAAGAAAAACGATTCTTGAGGTTCTAAGTACTACAAATGAATAAATTTCAAAAAAACTAATTAAGTCTCCAAGTGCATTCACTCCAAGGCATTTTAATGTTCAACAAGTTTAAAGTTAATCCAATTCATCTCAAAAGGAGTTCAAAGCACTACAAATTTATTATTTATTTTTTTATATCTTAGCTTAATCTATGTACATCTCTCCTTAATAAGAGACATTATATTGTAAACTTTGTTTTTTTAAAATATTTGAGTTTTCTTTTAAAAAGAAGGGAATCCTTACAACAGAATAATGCAAAGAGTTCTTGATAAAATAGGTAAAACCAGATGGTTTAGAGTTCTTAGTAAGCTCATGAGAAAACCAAGGGTTATTTATAATTTTTCGATGATCTCGGAAAATCAAGGAAGATGTGATTTCATATGTGGTTAGTAGAACTTAAAGTTGAGAATATATTGGAAAGTAGAATAGGTGCTAAAACTTGTGTGTTTATTACCGTGTACTTGTATGCTTTTACTCTTAATCATTTTCATTTTCTGCACCTACATATCCATTTAATCTTACAATCTTACTTATTTTTGGTACTTTGCTATATTCCATGTTTTGGGAGCAACAATTAGCACAAAACTAAGACTTAACAAATACAATATAATACATATATTAATACTTTTAGCAATCAACACAACAAAACAACTCAAAGACTTTGGCATCGCTGTCAGAAAAAATCCATGAATAAATTTGCAAAATGAAAATGGTACGAAAACACTACAGATTAAGCTCTTGGACCACAACTAAGTTGATGCCAAAGATTTGTTCCCTCGTTTCTTTATATATTTAGGACCGATTTCATAGTTTTTTCATAAATAATGTTATGGGTTTTCCTTGGGAGTGCAGAAAAATGATGCCCATGTCATCAGAACGAAGTTGAGGTTGAACCAGTAAAATGAATGCTACAAATTGAATTAGTCGTCTGATTCAACCCGGTTTAACTAGTTAAAAATATATATTGACCCTGAAGTGCATGCTACTTACCAATATACTATTAACACCATTTATTTTACTTTTCATCCATACAGATATTGACAACTTCAAACAAGAATGCACCAATTAAAAATATTATTAGTTTGGATCAGTCGTTCCAGTTTGTCTAGTTCACTTTCCAAGACTCTGGATTGTACATTTAAGCACAGCTTAATCAGACACGTACACAACCAACAAAAAGAAAAGAAAAGAAAAGAAAAGAAAAGAAAAGAAAAGAAAAGCTCTGGAAAATAAGATTTATTGTAGGTATTTTGTGAAAGATACACTTTGAAATGTTTTTTTGGATTACTTAAGTGGGGAAACTTAAAAAAAAAAAGAAAAAAAGAAATTGCATACGGCTAAAAGCCTAAAAGAAAAGTTATATCACAACCATAGAAAATTGTCTTGCAGTATCCTTTGAATGGAGGCATTGCAGATTAGGTGCGATGGGTAATAATGAATGTTAGACTAGGAAACTATGGCCTGGCGTTAACGACTTGGTTGCAGGTCAAGCAGGCGTGGCGGAAACTCTTCTGGTCACAATAAATTTAAAAAACAAAGCTTTAGGCGCTGGGTTATATGAATGAAAAAGAATTATTTAGACCAGTGAGAGAAAACGATGTCAAGAAAAATGAAAAATATGTCAGTAAAACTGGAGAAAAAGATCAAATAATAATTTTTTTACACAAAAATCATTGTTGGCAATAAAAATATTATTTAGATTGTAAAAAAAGTTATAATTAATTAAGATAATTAGATTCTTGTAAGTAAGAAAAGAAAAATATCATATATTTTTTTTTCTCAAAACAAACAAAAGTAGGATTCAAACATGGTAGGTTTATTTTGAGACAAAAAACTTGCCAAAGTTCCTACATGGTCAGATACGGTATCTTTTTCCTTTTTCTATACTAATTTAACACTTAATTGTTCTTCATTATTCACAATTATCTTTTTATTTTTATTTTTATTTTTTATCTCAAACAGAATGACATCCACATTCAAAACAATGCAACGAGCGAAGAAAAAACGGGTTTGATTCAATTATACAAAATGGGGGCATCTGCACGTATATCAATACCATTTATTCATATTATATTTTTATTAATATTTTTTATATATCTACAAAAGTACAAAAAATTTATTAAAATTATTTTTCAAATGGTATTTTCAACGCAATCATATTTTGTGAGTATTTTAGAGGATAGTTATTTTAGTATGGGAAATTTAAACGACTTTTCTAAAACCCTACATGCTGTTTATTAATTTAATGAGTAATGATTTTTGAAAATATTAAAGATATTTTAAGAAAACATAAAAGCTTTATAAATATTTTAAAAACATTGGTAAAAACATGTGCAAGTATCTCCAAATGCTCCTACATAAAATTTAACCAAGTGCAACGGTAAAAGCATCATGCCTTACCATCTACCCCCTGTTTCGAAACGTGATCGTAAGTTTTGCACGGTTGGATGTGTCATCCAACCATTACAAAAGAGCGAAAAATGAGAACGGCTGAAGTGCTGCATTTAACAACCTCAGGCGTTCCAAATGTTCTGAATGTTCGTCAGTAAAGAAAAGAAAGAAAGAAAGAAAGAGCGCAAGCCGGCTCTGAAATTACGAGACAGCCCAACAAATGGCTGGCCAGAAGATTCAGCGCATCAAACAATATTTTAAAGTGTAAAGGGACCGATGCAAGAAGAAGAAGCGCTTGGATCCTTGATCTATGCGCCACGTGGCAGGCCAGCGGCGGGAATACCAATCCGACGTGGCCTTGCCCAGGGGTGGACAGGATATAGCGCGAAAGCAGGCCGCTGCGAGCAAGTCCCACACCGCGTCCGAAAATCCACCTTCTCTCCGTCCCTCCGCCCCCCCACCTCTCTCTCTCTCCCCTCTTACAGACAACAAAGAAGAAAAAAGAGACAAAAAAAAGGGGGGCCAAAAAGGGGATCTGATTTCGCGATCGACGACGACCGTCGATTCGATCGGTCGATCCATCCATTGCTGGATCCGACGGCCGAGGATATCTCGCTAGAAAGCCTCGGATGACAATCCCATGTTTCAGTCTTCTCGCAAAACGATGAAATGGGCCTCATTGCTTAAGGACATCAAGGAGAAGGTCGGCTTTGCGCAGGCTACACCATCGCCTTCCCCTCCATCTTCTGCCGCCGCCGCCGTCGTCGAATCTGCGTCCTCCAAACGAACTGCATTCGTCCCATCCTCATCAAGGTTCCATTTTTTGCTTCCGATTTTAAAAAGTTTTGATTTTTTTGGCAAGTTTTTTTTCCTTTTTGGGTTTCTCTGCTTTTTTCCTATTAACAAAAGTAACGAGGAAATGCAAAATGTCCTGTTGATGTTTGATTTGGAGTTAAATGGTGTTCTTGGATCTTTTTCTGCTCAGAGGCATGAAATGTTAGCTAAATCGTTGATTGCCTAGGCGTTGCTTTCGTTAGTCAGGAGGGAGATGCCGATGAGAAGGGAAAATGCTGTTCTTGAAACCTTACCTATTCGTTCCTTCTGGTAAAAGACAGCTACGAGGATTGGCTACTCCGCATAGATCTGTTTTTGATACAGTTGACAATGCGGAATACTTGATCAAGTGTTCAAATTGCTTGTCCTTAGTACACAGTTCTTGGATCATCATCATACTCTTGAAAGGGAAGAAAAATCAGAAACATCGTGCTTGTTGTGCATAATGTTTGTCGCATGTCAGGTTAGGCATCTGTTATACAGAGCTTGTTTTACAACATAAATGAGCAGGATCATCAACCAGTGTAGCTATAGGCAGAACATTGGAAAAGGTGTCCGGGTTGATCCATTAAACATGAAACTGAGTGTTTTTGGATACACATTCAGTTAAAGGTGAATCTCTTGGTTCCCTTCATGTGCTGCGCTACTTTATTTTGTGGCATTTTCTGTTGGGGAGGCAAGGAAAAATGTGCATGACTGCCTGGGAATATCATGTGTGCAACGCTTAATTAATTTTGGCAAGAAAGTATTAATACAGAAACAATCGAATCATGTAATATGAAAGGAGGGAATGCGACAGTGGTTTAAGCAATTGAATGGCATCCAGGTGATTTTGCCTCAGCTGTTTCATGGTTTCTCTCCCTCTCTCCAACAAAGGAACCACTTTTTCCTCTGCTCTCTCTCTCTCTCTCTTGTCCACTTGTGCATGTGTGCTTGTGGTACCACTTACCTTCTAGAAATTTATTCATGCATTCTCATTCTCTTTACTAGTTGGTTTTGCTCACTAATCTTGGTGCTACTTTTTGAGTAATTCTAAGATGAACTAACATTCTCGTTTTTTTTTTTGGTTGTCACTTATTTGCTTTTCTTAATTAAAACTCTTACATTGTTGTATTCGTGATCTGCTCTGCTAGTAACTAAGAATGCATTTAGAAGTCATGTTATTTGCAATTGAACAGAACCGCTTGTCTTCGCTATTCTGCTTCTGGTTGATTGAAGCTTGCCTGCCATTTTCAAGTGGGTCTTTTTTCTTTTATCTCCCCTTGCCATTTTAA
>JAYJMB010006079.1:12982-30458 GCA_036873735.1 Pouteria campechiana
TCTGCTTCTGGTTGATTGAAGCTTGCCTGCCATTTTCAAGTGGGTCTTTTTTCTTTTATCTCCCCTTGCCATTTTAAACTGGGCATTACACTGCATTCATTCTGTTTAATCTTGCTGGTATTAGTTGATCTTGCTTGCCTTTGAGAGTGTTTGACAGGGTTTCTCCATTTAGAATTTCTGACTGATGTCACAGCCGAAGGGGACTTTCTCATATTCTGAACTAGACTATGCAGTTTAAACACGCAAATTCACAGATTATTCTTTAGGGACTGTTATTTCATCACCATCATCATGCAATCCGATCCTGGATGATGAATATACCGTAATCAGCAACCACATGCTTGAGGTTGAACCATGCATGTGATGCTATTTCGACAGCTGAATTATGCTTTCACATAGGTTTTAGTACAGTACTGGTAGGTCCATGTGAGAGCTTAGTTTTGCTGTACGTTCTTTCACATTTCTTTTTCTGCTTTCAAATAGTCTTTTTGTCTGTTTGTCTTCAGTGATTTGTATTTTGATTTATTCATATATCTATTCAAATTTGCCTCTTTATTCAATATTTGAACAGACAATCATTTTTAGTGCCTGTTATTTATGGAAAATATGTTTTTGTTTTTGGTTGTATCAGAGACAAGCATGAACTGGAATTGGATTTTAAGAGATTTTGGGAAGAGTTTCGCTCATCTGGTTCTGAAAAGGTTTTCACTCTCGCTCTCTGTTTGTGCATGTGTGTGCACGCGCTTTTGCATTTGTGCATGTTTGTGTGGTGTTATACATCTGCATCTGTGCATGCATGCCAATTGGTGGGTGCTTGGTTGTGTTCATGTGCGTATGCATGCGCGCGTGTAGGAATGTGTGTTGATGGGTGGGCGTTGCATCCGTGCATGCTCCTATGGGTATCATATGTGAGGTTATGCACTTATGTTCTTCCTAGTATTCAGTAATTAAATTTTCTATGATTATGCTGTTTGGTAGCTATCATTGTGTATGCTAATAACCTGCCCATCCTTTTATGCAGGAGAAAGAAGCCGCCTTAAACATGGCTGTAGATGTTTTCTGTAGATTAGTGAAGCAGAAGGCTGATATAGTTCATTTAGTTACCAGGTGCTCACCTGTCTTTACTTATCTTTCATGCATATGGTCTTCATCTTGAATTTTTCAGTCATAGCATACTTTACATGACATATACCCAGCAATATTCAATGTGTCAACCTCAAGATTTTTTTTTTGAAAAAGTTTGTTGGCTGGCTTAATCGTTCCTTCCTTCTCAATGGGTTTTAGATTAGGCGATACTTGAATACCAGAAGCCTGTATATTTTATAGAATACGTTGGCATTAATCTTGATATGTGATGTGGTATTTTGGGTGTGCCATCTTGATGCATGATTTCCTCACAAAACAATGATTTAACAAAGAGCCAGCAAGTTTTTATTCACCTAATGACCAAAGTCACCAAACAAGTAGATTGGTTTGGTTGCAGTTTTTTTTGTGGCCAAAACTGACTGGGATTTCTGCAATATGTAGTATGGATGTAGAAGTATTTCCGTTTCTATAAGTATGCTGGTGCCTGAGATTTTTCTGTTGGGTAAATAATGTCAAATGAGAATCAATGAAAATGGATGGTATAGCATGGCAAGAAAATGGATGGTTTAAAAAAGACTAAGGTAGCTGAATTTTGGCCCTTGCTGACTCACAGGTTAGTTGAAGGACACATATTCTCTTTTGTTGTTGGAAGGGCATTTGTAACGGATGTAGAGAAGTTGAAAATCTCAAGCCAGACAAGATCTTTGGATCTTTTGGAAATCTTAAGTTTTTTCTATGAAGTCACAAAGGTATTATTCTTTATCATATTACTGTGCGCTTTTTAAAATACTATTTTGTTGATAAATTTATTAATAACGAAAAAGTTTTGTGATGATTTCATATGG
Organism: Pouteria campechiana; assembly: GCA_036873735.1. Classification (NCBI taxonomy): domain Eukaryota; kingdom Viridiplantae; phylum Streptophyta; class Magnoliopsida; order Ericales; family Sapotaceae; genus Pouteria; species Pouteria campechiana. The sequence goes on from JAYJMB010006079.1 coordinate 14,914, forward strand.
ACTTTCATGCAGGATGGCATAACTCCTGGTTCAAATCTTTTATATGCAATTGAAGTTCTTGTCTCTGGGGTATGCAAAATGTTAATAGATAAGTGTTTGTCTTTACATTTCATATGCATTTTTTATGTTTCATGCCTTGGTTCTGAAACAACTGCAATTTCTTCTTAAAATTAAGGCATTTGAATTCAACTAATGGATGTCATTGTTGTTTTGATCTATGCCATTCTATTGTTATTCTCTTATTAAAGTGTGCATTCAAAGACTTATTTTATTTTTGAATACCATGTTGTACTGTTGTACAACTGTTATCATGATGTCTTCTGTGAATATGGCTTAAACTTGTCTCTTGAATAGTTTATGCACAAAACTGTTCTTAAAATTTGTAGAATTGAACCTTTTTAAGTTTCAACTGATGGAGTTAGTTATTCAGATGACAAATCACTTCTACTACTTTCCCAAAGTGACCTTATACCATTTAATCTTACAATACTGATTTAGTCATTGTTCTTATTTTGGGACTTTTGAATTTGTTGAAAAGATGTACGGTTATGCTGTTGATTGTAATTCTTATTGCTGAATGCTTTTTCTATGTGGGTACTTCTTTTTTCAGTAGTTCTCTCGATATGATTTCTTTTTCCTACTGGGACTTTTTGATGACCTGTGCTCCTGTACTGTAGATGTTTTCCTGGTCTCAGGTGTAATTTTCCCCCCTATTTGCAGGCAATTGATAAACAACCACTTCTGGATTCTGGGATTCTATGCTGTCTCATCCAGATTCTTCATGCTCTTCTGACTCCTGATGAGTCTATAAAATCAAAAATTGGAGTTAACTCTGAAGAATCAATTTTATCTGCAGAGAGCAATGATGGAGGAAGCAAACAAACACGGCAGCTTGAGGTATTATGCTTCTTGGGATGGTACAAACTTCAAAATGCTAATAGATGCTTTGTTATTTCCGTGGTTGGTCATGGGACTATTGCAATGCTTTTGCCAGCTTCATGTTATAAAGGATATAAAGATTGTAATTTATATGAATTTCTTGTTTTCTCTGCCCTGTATTTCCTCTTGAACCTTTTTTTTTACCTTGTCTTTCTGTTCTTGTTTTGCTACCTTCGAGAGGAGCTGTATTTTCCTCATGCACCATTTTGCCACCTTGTATTATCTGCTGTTGTTTTTGCTATTCTAGATCCAGGGAAGTTCATGTGCTTGCTGCAAACTGTTGTAGTCTAGCATGACGAAAAATGTATGGATTTCTTTTTCTGTAGCTGAAAATAATGATTTTGCTTGGACCATACAGGTGGAAGGAAGCATAGTGCACATAATGAAAGCACTTTCAAGCCATCCCTCAGCTGCACAGAGTTTAATTGAGGATGATTCACTTCAACTTCTGTTTCAGATGGTTGCAACTGGCTCGTTAACAATTTTTTCTCAATTAAAGAAGGGACTTGTTCTGTTGCATACCATTCAGCTTTACCGACATGCAATGCAGGTCAAACTTAAGTTTAGCCCAACAGTTCTTGTGATCTCATTGATAATGAAATCTTAACTAAAATAGGAACTGTAATTGTTGTGATGGACCCTAAATCAATTTGCATTTCTAATATTTCAATTTGGCAATTTTTGCTTCCCACAGATACTTGGTCTTCTTCTGGTTAGCGACAATGGAAGCACAGCAAAATACATACGCAAACATCATCTGGTTAGTGTTTCATTTTATATTTGTTGATTGCATGGTTTGGCATTCTAATGTGTAATACATATGTGTCTAGGGAACTTTACGTCTTTATTGTATTTCCTTTCTTACAGATAAAGGTCCTTTTAATGGCCGTTAAGGATTTTGATCCCGAGAGCGGTGATCCTGCATACACTATGGGAATAGTAGACAGGCTGCTTGAATGTGTGGAGTTGTCATACAGATCTGGTAAGCACATGCTAAGTTTCTTAAAGGATCATGCAATTGTCTTCAAATGCTTAAAATTTTACTTTTTCCTTTTTTTTTTCTAAAGAAAGTAGATTTATTTTCTGATTAATAATGCAATAAACTTCAAATGCTTAAAGTTCTGCTTTTTCCTTGTTTTTTTATCTAAAGAAAGTAGATTAATTTTCTGACACAGATACTAAGGATTGTATTAGTGGTTGGTATATGGCTGTAAAAGTTTCTTTAACTTGGATATATTCTTGATTTTGATTCCTTTATGTTCTCTAAAATTTGTAGAGGCTGGTGCCATCAGGCTACGGGAAGATATCCATAATGCCCATGGTTATCAGTTCCTTGTTCAGTTTGCACTGCAACTGTCCACCTTGCAGAATAAGCAGGTTCTGCAGTCCACCCATTATCAAGCTTCTTCTGAAGAAAATCTTTCTTTTGATGGTTCCTATGCACCACACTGTGGATCCCATCTAGATTCCAGTGGTAGAGGAGAGACGTCACCTCCACATATTTCTCCATCATTGTCCAGGTTGCTTGATGTTCTTGTAAATCTAGCACAAACTGGTCCTACAGAACCTACTGGTTCAAGTGGTGGAAAAAGCTCCAAATCCAATCATGGCAAGTCTAATGCACACCGCAGAAGTCGATCATCGTCTTTTGATGTGGACGATATTTGGGAAAAAGGCGACACAAAAGTTAGAGATCTTGAAGCCATTCAAATGCTGCAGGATATTTTTCTCAAGGCTGACAGTGTGGAATTGCAGGCAGAGGTTTTGAATAGAATGTTTAAAATATTCTCGAGTCACCTTGAGAATTACAAACTATGTCAACAGCTTCGGACAGTGCCTCTCTTAATCCTGAATATGGCAGGCTTCCCTCAGTCACTGCAGGAGATAATCTTGAAAATTCTTGAATATGCTGTGACAGTTGTGAATTGTATTCCTGAACAGGAGCTCCTTTCACTTTGCTGCTTATTGCAGCAACCAATATCCTCTGAACTAAAGCATACAATCCTGTCGTTTTTTGTTAAGCTCTTATCCTTTGATCAGCAGTACAAGAAAGTCTTAAGGGAAGTTGGTGTTCTGGAGGTCTTGTTGGATGACCTGAAGCAACACAAATTTCTATCTGGTGGAGATCAGAGCAAGGCCCAGAGCCTTCTGGAGATTAAATCTAATTCAAGCAGTTTCAAGCTACATCTGCATGAGAAGGGTGCCATCATTTCTTCTCCCAAGCTAGGGGGAAATGGCTGTGGAAAGTTTCCTGTTTTTGAAACTGAGAGGACAATAAATGTTGCTTGGGATTGCCTGGTGTCTTTACTCAAGAAATCTGAAACCAATCAATCCTCATTGAGATCATCTAATGTTGTCACTATTGTTCTCCCATTCCTGGTCTCTAGTGTTCACCGCTCAGGGGTTCTCCGAATGCTATCATGCTTGATCACTGAAGATGCCACTCAGGTAAGGACATTTTGCTATGAGTAGTTTCTCTTCTCCCGCAATGAGGTCATGTTGCATTGTTAGAAGCCGTTTTTTTCTTGTCGCTGTGTTTTGAACCAATCTAAACTATTTCTCCAATGTACTTGTTTAGTAGAAGAAATCGCTAGAATTGAATATCCTAACCATTTGATATTTGGCTCTATATCCATGAAAGTGTGCCATTTGTGTTTTCTTTATTTGATTCTTATCTGTAGGCAACATCCAAGCCTTTGGGATTTTTGATTTAGGTATTTTAGTTATTTCAAGTTATGGTCTAGATCACTGAACCATGGGTCTCACACGTAAGGTGTTTGGTGCCTCAGCAAAATGTACTTGCTGAATCTAGTACTGTACAATTAGCTGTATTCTGGATGATTTCATCTATTAATTGTTTTCCAGTAGATGACTTTGTTTCTTCGTTTCAGGCTCATCCGGAAGAATTAGGTGCATTAATTGAAGTTCTCAAGAGTGGAATGGTTACCAGTGTTTTGGGGTCCCAATACCAGCTTGAAAATGATGCAAAGTGTGACATTTTGGGGGCCTTATGGCGCATCTTGGGTGGGAATCATTCAGCAAAACGGGTCTTTGGAGAAGCTACGGGATTCTCCCTTCTCCTCACAACACTTCACAGTTTCCAGACTGATGGCGGGCATGATGACTATCAAACTTCTTTAATGGATCAGATGAAGGTTTTCAGTTTTTTATTGCGTGTTGTAACAGCTGCAGTATGCAATAATGCAATAAATAGATTAAGACTGCATACAATTATATCATCCCAGACATTCTATGATCTTTTGTGCGAGTCTGGTTTGCTCTGTGTGGATTGTGAAAGACAAGTTATTCAACTGTTGCTAGAGCTGGCACTTGAAATAGTGGTTCCTCCATCAAGCATGTTGCAAGCAGAGAATTCTCCATCATCTACCACCATCGAACCTGCTTCGGCAAACTTTCTATTAGGTTCCTCATTAGGTTCTTTTAGCCCTGATAAAGATCGGATTTATAATGCTGGTGCTGTGGGAGTGCTGATCCATTCCTTGTTACAATTTACCCCAAAGGTGCAGCTAGAAGTGCTAAACTTCATTGAACAAGTGGCTCGTGCCAGTCCTTTTAACCAAGAAAACCTCACTTCTGTTGGTGAGAGAGTGTATTCCGTTGCGCTTTGTTTTTTCCCCTCTCTTTTTGTTTCTGATAGCTCAAGATTAAAATACTTATTAGTGGTTTGCTGGTAATTTAGGTTGTGTGGGGTTGCTACTGGATACAGTCCGTCCATTTCTTGTGGGTTCATCATCATTACTTACTCATGCGTTGCAAATGGTGGAGGTTCTTGGCGCATACAGGTAACTTGTGTGGTTAATGTCTATAAGAGTCCTTCTATAGCTAATTCTCATGACCGAGATTTCAAATCTGGTTCTACTGGAAAAAAATATAAATAAAAGCAAAAAATGCAACAAAAGAAAGAAAATAAAGAGCTTGTGCCATTGGGGCATGCTTTTATGAGATCAGTTCTCTTCATCAGTGTCCTGGGTCCCACAACTATATATTTTTAGCCCAACAGTCTTCTGATGCTCATTAGATGGGTTTACTTGTATTACTTAGTTATCATTTTTTCATTTACAGACCAATCATTGATTATGGCCTAGTTTTCTTGCTGATGCATTGTAATGATTCTGCTGCTGCATTGCAAGGTTGCAATGCTTTTCGGCCTTCTTATAGATGGCTAGGATCTCACAATGGGTGACTCGTTTGCATTTGGTGCAACTAGCTTTTGAGATTGCTCTGTGCTTCCATGTTGCATTATAGTCAGTTCTGGGGAATTATTTAATTTGCTGCAGAACTGATTCTGTGCTGGCGGAGCAATTAGATCTGTATAATTATTGAACCTATGTGCAGATGGAGTTTCATCCATGGTAGAAATGCTGTTAGAAAATGGTTAACGGGAGTGATTTCAAATATTGAGGCATAGGGCATGTAAAATGAATTGATCCTTTTTCTAATTTTCGAATATGTTTTTCAATTACTTTGATTTTGTTAACTGAATAAATTTGGCTGACAGGCTATCCTCATCAGAGCTTCGAGTGCTTGTTATATATTTGCTACAAACAAAGAATATGAACTCAGGCCATTTTTTGGTTGATATGATGGAAAAATTAATTCAGATGGAAGACACAGCCTCAGAAAATGTTTCTCTTGCACCTTTTGTGGAGATGGACATGAGCAAAATTGGACATGCTTCTGTTCAAGTATCCTTAGGTGAAAGAACATGGCCTCCTGCTGCTGGGTATTCTTTTGTTTGTTGGTTCCAGTTTCGCAACTTTTTTAAAAGTCAAGCAAAGGAACTAGAGCAACCATCTAAGAAATCTTCTAAAACAAGGAGCACTTCAAGCAGCAATTTTCTACGGATATTTTCTGTTGGTGCAGTGGAAGATGGAAATACATTTTATGCAGAGCTCTACCTTCAGGAAGATGGCATCCTTACCCTTGCAACCAGTTGCTCCTCGTCACTATCATTCACTGGTCTTGATTTGGAAGAGGGAAGGTGGCATCACCTTGTGGTTGTTCACAGTAAACCTAATGCTTTAGCTGGACTTTTCCAAGCTAGTGTAGCTTATGTATATGTTGATGGGAAGTTGAGACACACAGGGAAGCTAGGTTATTCCCCATCCCCAGTTGGAAAACGATTGGAGGTAACTATTGGTACACCTGCTACCTGTGCAAAAGTTACTGAACTCTCTTGGAGGCTCCGCTGCTGCTATCTTTTTGAAGAGGTGCTCACCTCAGGTAGCATTTGTTTCATGTATATACTTGGTCGAGGCTATAAAGGGCTCTTCCAAGATACAGATCTTTTGCAATTTGTCCCTAACCGAGCTTGTGGTGGGGGAAGCATGGCCATCTTAGATACTTTGGATGCCGAGATGCCTACAGCTTCTAATGTTCAAAGGCTTGATAATACTGGAAAACAAGGGAGCTCAAGGGCAGATAGGAGTGGTATCGTTTGGGACTTGGAAAGATTGGGAAACCTCTCACTGCAGCTTTCTGGGAAGAAACTCATATTTGCATTTGATGGAACATCCTCAGAGGCCTCCCGGGCATCTGGGACTTTATCCTTGCTCAATCTGATTGATCCGATGTCAGCTGCTGCTTCTCCCATTGGCGGTATGTGATAATGAGGATCTTTAATGTAAGATGTCTATTCTTTGGTAATGTTAAAATGGGGAAACTTTAGTCACCATTTCCATTCTTTGATTTACAGGTATCCCGCGCTTTGGTCGTCTTCATGGGGACATTTATATCTGCAGCCAATGTGTACTTGGAGATAGCATTCGAACAGTTGGTGGGATAGCTGTTGTTCTTTCTCTTGTTGAAGCTTCTGAAAGCAGAGATATGCTGCACATGGCTCTGGCTTTACTTGCATGTGCACTTCATCAGAATCCTCAGAATGTGCACGACATGCAAGCATGCCGAGGGTACCATTTGCTTGCTCTTTTCCTACACCGCAGAATGTCGCTGTTCGACATGCAGTGTCTTGAAATTTTTTTCCAGATTGCAGCATGTGAGGCCTTTTTTTCTGAACCTCAGAAGTTGCCTGGAACTCGAACTACTGTTTCCCCTGTTGGATCAATTCATGAAGCCAGCTATGAAGATCTTACATTGTCAAAGTTTCCTGATGAACTTTCATCAGTCGGGTCACATGGAGGATTGGATGATTTTTCTGTGCCAAAAGATTCCCTAAGTCATATTTCAGAGCTTGAAAATGTTGATTTGCAGGAAGAAACTTCAAACTGCATTGTATTGTCCAATGCAGACATGGTTAAGCATGTTCTATTGGATTGGACCTTGTGGGTTGCAGCTCCAGTTTCCATACAAATTGCTCTTCTTGGGTTTCTTGAGCGGATGGTATCTATGCATTGGTATCGGAATCATAACCTCACAATCCTACGCCGAATTAACTTGGTTCAACATCTGCTTGTGACTCTGCAGCGTGGTGATGTAGAAGTGCCTGTTTTAGAGAAACTGGTGGTGTTGCTTGGTGTCATTTTGGAAGATGGTTTTTTATCTTCTGAACTGGAACATGTGGTCAGGTTTGTGATAATGTCTTTTGACCCTCCTGAGCTTACACAGCATCACCAAATTGTTCGTGAATCAATGGGAAAGCATGTTATTGTGAGGAATATGTTACTTGAAATGCTTATAGATCTACAGATGACCATAAATTCTCCAGAGTTGCTTGAGCAATGGCACAAGATTGTTTCATCCAAGTTAATTACTTATTTTCTGGATGAAGCTGTCCATGTGACCAGTATGAGATGGGTAATGACTCTTCTGGGAGTTTCCCTTGCTTCGTCTCCTACATTTGCACTGAAATTCCGCAGCAGTGGAGGTTATCAAGGCCTGACACGTGTGCTTCCAAGCTTCCATGATTCCCCAGAAATATACTATACCCTTTTCTGTTTGATATTCGGGAAGGCTGTTTATCCAAGACTGCCAGAGGTTCGAATGCTAGATTTCCATACCCTTATGCAAAGTGATGGTAGCTATGGAGAACTAAAGTTTGTGGAGCTGTTGGAGTCTGTGATTGCTATGGAAAAAGCTACATTTGATAGGTTGACAATACAATCTTTCCTTGCTTATCAAAATGGTGACCTTTCTCAAAGTGGTGGTAGCCTGGTGGCAGAACTTGTAGATCCAACAACAGACATGGCAGGAGAACTTCAGGGAGAAGCGCTGATGCACAAGACATATGCAGCACGTTTAATGGGTGGTGAGGCAGCAGCTCCTGCTGCTGCTACATCAGTTCTGCGCTTCATGGTTGACTTGGCAAAAATGTGTCCCCCATTTTCTGTTGTTTGCAGGCGTGCTGAATTTCTTGAAAGCTGTGTGGACCTATATTTTTCCTGTGTAAGGTATGTTTACATATGCTTTATGCTCCTCACATACATTTGTGTTGTCTTTCTGGATCTATTTGAGAGTATGAATGTTGTAGCATTTTTGTTTTACCATACTATTTTGGTTGGCTTAGTAGGTTTTGTGTACGTGGTGTATTGTGCTAGAAATAAAGCTAGGCCTACATTAGGAAGGCTAATATTTTAAGTATTTTCTGGCCTACATCATGGCTGCGGACTTGAATGTTTGTTCTTATTTAAATCAGGATCTGATCCTATTGCATTACTCTGGCCTTGGGAATGCTAAGCATCCAGATGTATCCTGCCATTAGTCTCAGGAACTTAATATACCTAGATAAACCTGAGTTTTCCGCTCCTGAATGAAGATGATACTGAAGCATCGTAGTTAAGTTTTTACTCATTGTTGCATTCCCTTCAGGGCTGCCTGTGCACTAAAAATGGCAAAGGATCTATCTGTAAGTGCACCAGAAGAGAAGAACATGAATGACCCTGATGATTCTCACAGTTCACAACATACATTCTCTAACTTGCCTAATGAACAAGATCAGTCTGCCAAAACTTCAATAAGCATTGGAAGCTTTCCTCATGGGCAGAAAAGCACTAGTTCTGAGGATATGCTTGGGCTCCAGAATTACTCAGAAGATAGTACAGGACATAAAACTGCCAACCTATCTGAAGTTGAATCAAGCATGCTGTTGAAGGTAGAAGATGGTCCAGCTGTTCAAAAATTCGATGTTGAAAGTCTTGAGCAACTGTCCACAGTCACTTCCACCACTAATGAATTCATTTTTTCCAACACAAATGGAACATCCAATGCGGTTCCTGGGGCTGATTCATTCAGTTCTGCATCCCTGGTTGTGCCTGGTTCACCTGTTTTGTCTGAGAAGTCTGGTTCAAAAGTAGCACTCACACCCTCTGCATCACCAGTTCTTGCTTTGACTTCCTGGCTGGTAAGCACGAGCAGTACTGAAGGAAAATCCCTATTAGCAGCTACTCCATCACTGGCATCTTCAATATCTTTGAGTGAATTTGAGGCATCACAGGATATAAAGACCAACTCTCAAGGATCATTGGCTGCAAACACATTCTTTGTTATTAATCCAGAATTTCTGCTTGAAATTAACAACTCAGGCTATGGAGGGGGTCCATGTTCTGCTGGAGCTACTGCAGTTCTAGATTTCATTGCTGAAGTTCTTGCTGACATTTTGACTGAGCAGATAAAAGGCACTCAGATTGTGGAGAGCATATTGGAAAGTGTTCCTTTGTATGTGGGTGTTGAGTCTGCATTAGTATTTCAAGGTCTCTGCCTCAGTAGAGTGATGAATTTTTTGGAACGGCGCCTCCTGAGGGATGATGAAGAAGATGAGAAGAAGCTTGATAAGAATCGCTGGTCTGTGAACTTGGATGCGCTATGCTGGATGATTGTGGATCGCGTATATATGGGTGCTTTTCCTCAGCCTGGTGGAGTACTGAGAACTTTGGAATTCTTATTATCCATGTTGCAGCTGACCAACAAGGATGGGCGGATCGAAGATGTTGTACCCACTGGAAAAGGTCTTTTATCCATCACAAGGGGAAGCAGACAACTTGAGACTTATATACATGCACTTCTGAAAAATACAAATCGCATGGTGATGTATTGTTTTCTTCCTTCATTCCTGATCACCATAGGAGAAGATGATTTTCTTTTGCGTTTGGGATTGCAAATAGAACCTAACAAGAGCTCACCTCCAAATACTTTGCAAGACGAGTCAGCTATTGACATCTCCACAGTATTACAGTTACTAATTGCCCACAAGCGCCTTATTCTCTGTCCAAGCAACATTGACACTGATCTCATTTGCTGTCTTTCTGTAAATTTAATATCCCTTCTCCATGACCAGAGACGTAATGCACAAAACATGGCAGCAGAGGTGATCAAACATCTGCTGCTGCATCGTCGTGCTGCACTGGAGGAATTGCTTATCTCCAAGCCAAACCAGGGACACTGTGTTGATGTCTTACATGGAGGTTTTGACAAGTTGTTGACAGGGAGTTCCTCAGCCTTCTTTAAGTGGCTTGAGAGTTCTGAGCAGACCATCAACAAAGTGTTGGAGCAGTGTGCTGCTATTATGTGGGTACAGTATATTGCAGGCTCTGCAAAGTTTCCTGGTGTGAGGATAAAAGGCATGGAGAGTCGCCGTAAGCGAGAGATGGGGAGGAGGTCAAGGGATGTTGCAAAATTGGACTTAAGACACCGGGAGCAGATGAATGAACGCAGATATGCACTGGACTTGGTTCGTGATTCAATGTCGACTGAGCTGAGACTCGTTCGCCAAGACAAGTACGGATGGGTTCTCCATGCTGAGAGTGAGTGGCAAACTCATCTCCAGCAACTTGTGCATGAGAGAGGGATATTCCCAGTATGCAATTCTTTAAGCCTAGAATCAGAATGGCAGCTCTGTCCAATTGAGGGCCCTTTTAGAATGCGGAAAAAGCTAGAGCATTGTAAATTGAAAATTGATACAATTCAAAATGTTCTTAATGAATCATTTGAATTGGGTGAGGCCATCCAGGCTAAGGATAGAAACGATAATGGTCTGGGTGTGTCCGAAAATGATTCCGATTCATTTTTCCATCTTTTATCTGATGCTGTGAAGAAAAACGATTTTGGTGGTGGAGAGGAGGAAGATTCTTCTTTCAAGGAAGCAGATGATTTTAAAGATGCTGATTCTGCTTCTGCTGTCCCAGGGTGGAATGATGACAGATGTAGCAGTCTTAATGAAACAAGTCTTCACTCTGCTCAAGGATTTGATGCCAAATCCAGTGGTGTTTCTGTCCAAATAACTGAGAGTGTAGTTGCAAAATCTGAGCTGGGTTCTCCCGTTGATTCTTCTGCTAAAGTTGAGAATGCTAAAATTGCAGATGATAAATCGGATCGAGAGTTAAGTGATAATGGCGAATATTTAATTAGACCTTATCTGGAACCCCTTGAGAAGATAAGGTTCAGATACAATTGTGAGCGCGTTGTTGGTCTTGACAAGCATGATGGTATCTTTCTCATAGGAGAGCTTTGTTTATATGTAATTGAGAACTTCTACATTGATAACTCTGGGTGTATATGTGAGAAGGAATCTGAAGATGATCTCTCTATAATTGATCAGGCACTAGGCGTGACTAAGGATGTTACTGGCAGCACAGAATTCCAATCAAAATCACCTACTTTCTCAGGTACCCCAACAATCAAGATGTGGAGTGGGGGTAGAGCATGGGCTTACAATGGTGGTGCATGGGGAAAAGAGAGAGTTTGTGCTAGTGGTAGTCTGCCTCATCTATGGCGTATGTGGAAGCTTGACAGTGTCCATGAGATTCTGAAACGTGATTATCAACTGCGCCCTGTTGCCATTGAGGTATTTAGCATGGATGGATGTAATGACCTTCTGGTTTTCCACAAAAAAGAGAGAGAAGAGGTGTTCAGGAATTTAACTGCAATGAATCTCCCAAGGAACAGCATGTATGCTTTTTACCCTCAAGGTTTTCTTGTTCTAGCTTCTTTTAACTGTGACTTTAATATTGTTTTAGTTTTGCTTGTGCTTCTCTGTCAATATGCTTATTTTCTGCTCTCGTCAAACATTAGCTGCTGAAAGTGATATGATGTTTTACAAGCTATCTCCACCCTTTGTCTTTTACTTGATAAATGAAATATTTATCTATAATGTTCTGCAAGAAGTGAAAATAATTGTTGACTATGGTATTTAATATAAGGACTGTTCATTTATGTGGCATTAACAGCCTAACCTGACATTACAGTTCTTGAGAAGCTGTTACTTGGATGTCGCCTCTTTAGCTTCATGAGCTTAAGGTGGAATGGTTATGATTGGAACCACTTTTAGAAGTGGTTCAACATGCAAACCATGTGGCATCTTTATATTTTGCTGGTCATGAGATCTCAATAATTAAGTAAAACACATTATTTGGTGCACACAACGTGGTGCTGGATGACATAGTAAAACTTGATTTCCTGGCTACAGAACTGATAGGTGCAGAAAAATGAAAATTGAAGTTATTAAAATCAGCATTCATCCTATTCAAACTATCAGCAATATTATCACTGATAATATTATTTAGAGATGCCAGGGATAAAATATCGCCAGATATTACTAATTTATTGTCTGGTTTGGAGAATTTTTTTGATAATTCTCCATTCTATTAAGAGTTTCATGCAATTATTGCTATCATACAGTATTATTGGAAATTATCATTTGTTTTTGGTAGAAATCATTTGGTTTCAGCTGCATAACATGTAACCTACTTGTGTATGTTGATTTTTTGTGTGGATTTTAACGTTTTGCAGATTTGGAGGAGATCCTAAATTGGATGATTTAACCCAAATTTCTGTGCAAATTGAATGAAAATGTTATTATTATAATAACTTCACTATAAAATCCAGATTCAGTTTACCAATTTGTGAGAAATTAGGGTTTTGACAAAATTAGAGGTGATTTAGGAAACATTCCCAAATCGATCATTGTGACCAAATTGGTGATAAATGGTAAATAAGAATGATGTAATAGGTAGATTTAAGTATGAATCTACATCAGAATAGTTGATAAATTTAATATTTTTAATTAATTTTAATTTAGGTGTAATTAGATATAATATGGGATTTTTTCCTAAGTCAAATAAATTGACCTAAATTAAGTTAACGAGATGAATGAACAAACTTTTAGTGTGTATATCATAACAAATCATCCTCATTTGTAAGAGTAAGTAGGCATAAACTGTGGGTTCTGTTTAATTAGACATTATTAGAGAAATTAACTAAAAATTATGAAATGGGCTAATATAATCTGATTTGATAACTAGTTAGGGATGCATGAGCAATATTGAATATGAATTTCATTAAGAATAGGTTTGCATGGGCAATTTTGAATATGAATTTCATGAAGAATAGGTTAAGTATCAAGTCAATATTTTATTAATTAATGAATTAAGTATTTAGTTATAAACTACTTATATATGTTTTCATTGGAGTCATTTAATACTTGTATATGTTTAACGTGTTAGATTTATATTGAATGATTGTAGATCTCTGTGTTTGATGTGCTTGTGTATAAGTTTACAATTATTTGTGCTCGTAATACATAATGCATATATTAATAATATTATTTATGATGCTGATATACTTTTAAAATGCTCTTATTTTTTGTTTCTTACATGACTTACATATTATGAACAATGTTATGGATTTTTCTTTGTTCTGTATGCTCCTCTCTTGTTTATCGTTGTATGCTTGACATAAATGTGTTTTTATTATTTGTTATATATTGGCATTTAAAATGTGTTTTTGATTCTAAATGGGTATTATCTTACTTTCCCACAGAGTTCCTTTGAAAAAATCTTAATTTTTTAAAATTTTCTTTATTTTAGCGCTTAATTTCCACAAGAAAATCAATATTATCTCATATCACAGCAATAATATCTTTTTCTGGGGTAGCAATATTTCTTCGTTTAATGATAATCCAAACCCTATATGATGTCTGGCTTCTAGATGTGATATAGCAAGAATGGAAGAGCCGAAATAGATTTAGTCTGGATTATTGCATTATTAGACATCTTTTCTTGTAGATTATCCAATGCTCTAACTGTTGACTCAACAGTAATGATCTGTCCTTGTGAAGCAGAGCTTTCAGTATAAGCATATTGATTAACCCTGACAGGATCTATAAATAATAACTTTGCTAGATTCCTAAATAATCATTTTTCTGGGTCCAAGATAGAGTACCACTGCAGATTCAGTTAGCTTGATTCATTTGGTGTCTTTAGCCATAATACCATGTTGTTTCTATTTCTCCTGGAGTTATTTGTTGAGAGTTAAAAGAAAGTTTGCCCCCATAAAACAGTGCAGATATTGTACTATGCTTCAACATTACTTTGTTCATCACTGGGTAACGTTTGCTTGGGCAATTTTGTCTTTTCTGCAATTTCCTCTTTTTCTGCAGTCACATGTAAACATTTCATAAATTTACACTTTATCCTAACTATGCAGTCAAATGTCGAATCAACAAAATCAATGGCTAAAGACTCAAAAGTAAAATTACAATTACTCAACTTGCAACCTTTCTCATGCTGACATTTCATACTCCCTGTGTGAACCAATGCGTTACTGCTTTCTAATCAGCCATTTGATTATTAGGAGAGGAACTATCTAGAATTTTCACCCTTGTTGATATCCCATTGGACTATTAGATGTCCTAATTCATACTTGAAATTTGCAATACAAGAGGAAACTTGACTAATAAGCTAAAATAAATTGAGCATGATAGTATGAAGGCTTGAAACTAGTTAAAGTTCTGCATACATTACTGTTGATGTGCTTCATTATTATACTAGTGCCCCTGCAATTTCATGGTGCATTCCTTAAATAACGGATTAAGGGCAATCTAAAAGCATGCAATGGAATGACTTTTGTAATGTGATATGCTGGTTATGTGCAGGGTTTTTTGGTTACCGACTGGCTGTTTTTAAGTATGGCTTATGTCACTTATTTAGCAATATTGCAGATATCACATTTTAGAAGATTAGTGGCCTTTATATTTTTATTATTGCTATGTTGGATGGTTGAATATTGGATAAGTTTGTCTGGATATGCATGAAATCAACAGGTTGGACACGACTATATCAGGATCACTAAAACAAGAGAACCATGAAGGAAGCCGCCTTTTCAAGATTATGGCCAAGTCCTTCTCCAAGAGATGGCAAAATGGAGAAATTAGCAACTTTCAGTACCTTATGCACCTTAACACCCTTGCTGGGCGTGGATATAGTGATCTCACCCAGTATCCGGTATTTCCATGGGTTCTAGCTGATTATGAAAGTGAATCTCTGGATTTGACTGATCCAAAAACATTCCGTAAGCTCGATAAGCCAATGGGATGCCAAACACCAGAAGGGGAAGAGGAATTCATTAAAAGGTTTTCTTTTTTCTCTTTCTTACTGCAACCATATCTTTTTCCATTTACTTTATAAACTTAAGATAGAGCATGCATTATCAGCTTGAATCTTCTGATATTTCAATATCTCTGCCATTCTCTAGAGGAGGGGTTGGCCTATAATCATTACCTGGTCAACCTATTTTTGATCCCTTATGTATATCAGGAAATAGTTCTATAAGGTTGACCTTACTTTAGCTAAAGGTTGAATTCAATGGGCCCAAATGATGGTTCATGTCAATGTTTCATCGTGTTCATTAGATACAAC
>JAYJMB010006079.1:30558-54365 GCA_036873735.1 Pouteria campechiana
TAAAATAATTCTTAAAATTCATTTTTATCCTTTTCACAAGATTAATCTTGTTTCAAATGCTATGGTGCATAGAAGTTTTAGATTTGAGTACTTTTTAGAAACTTAATATTTTTAAGGTTTCTGATAGATGTATGGTTTAGATATTGCATGTGTTATAATATAACCTCTGCAAACTCGACCTTACTTTAGTTGAAGTAAGGTTGACCTTATAAAACTATTTCCCATATAAATATATACGTATACGTATATATATGTGGAAATGATTATATTGTATCTATTTAAAAACAAGTATTTATGAAATGTTTTTGGTTAGGCCCACCTTTTATGATTTAGAGAAAATCCAATTTTATCATCATATTTATGACTATCATTTTAACTAAAACATTCAATACCATCTTGATTGGAGACGTGTGGCCAACCTATTTAAAAAAAGTGCAAAATTATGTGTAAAATATGAAAATTACTGATATCTTTTCACTCGAGAATTAAAATTCCATGAAATCATTTCAATTGGAGTCATATGTGGACCACACTTTCAACTGTATAAAATCATTTGTAAAATATGAAATTTACTTGGATTCATTCACTCAAGCAGTAGAACATTATGACAATTTATAAAATCATTTATCTAGATGGGATGTATGTTTTAGAAGGTATAGATGTTTAATTTAAAGCTTTAAAATTGCTCTACCAATTAATCAATTTGAATGGATTGCTATTTATTGCCTATGTGAGTTTTTGATCAGGATGATCTTTAGGTTCTTAGCTAAACAGGTGATTATAAGATTGATGTTTGAACTGGATTTTATAAAATCAGTGAGGTGGGGTTTAAGCAGAATTCCACTGAAGTATCAGTGGAATTGGCTCTATAGAATCAGACCCTCTCTGTGTGTGTGTGTGTGTGTGTGTGTGTGTGTGTGTGTGTGTGTGTGTGTTTATTGCTCTGCCTCATCACTCATCAGAGAGGTCTGTGTGGTTATGTATGTATTTATTGCTCTGCCTCATCACTCATCAAAGTGGTCTGAATGTGGCTATCCATCAGTGTGGTTTGTACTGATGACTCAAGACTCTTGTAATCCTTGTTTTGCGACTTCTATTTTTGGTACATTGGCTGAGTCTTTTGCTGTGTGTGATCTTCTAATTTCACTTGTAATTTTTACCTACCAGGTATGAAAGTTGGGATGAGCCAGATGTTCCAAAGTTTCATTATGGTTCACATTATTCCAGTGCTGGAATTGTGCTTTTCTATCTTCTACGTCTGCCACCATTTAGCACAGAGAATCTGAAGTTACAAGGTGGGCAGTTTGACCATGCTGATCGTCTTTTCAATAGCGTGAGGGACACATGGTTGAGTGCAGCTGGAAAGGGTAACACTTCAGATGTTAAGGAACTCATTCCAGAGTTCTACTACATGCCAGAGTTTCTAGAAAACCGGTTCAATCTGGACCTGGGAGAAAAGCAGTCTGGAGAGAAGGTTAATAATTATTCATATAAATTCTATTCCTTTGTTTCCATTTTTTTTTGTAATTATCAACATCACAATCTCTGGAGATCTTTCAGCTGAAACTTCAGAAGGCATTTTGAATTGTTCTAGCCATGGGCATCTGGTCTGGCCTAAAAATGGCATCTGCTGGGCCCAACTGCCCAACAGTGGCCATCAATGGCCTTGGTCCCGTCTCATAAGTGCACTGATTGAGCCAGGAATTATTTTGTCCTTTTGTAGCAGGGGGCAAAGCATTGCCTCCCATTTACGTTTTACTTGGGACCCATGCTTGATCATTTAGAAAATGGATCTGATGGGCAATATTGAGTGACTCCCCATGAAAAATTCCTGGCAACAAAATCTTTAGGCCTTCTTTCGGACTGTTTAATTATGTCTGTCTGTGCAATACTTGCGGAGTGTGGGATCCATTGACCATGGTATGGAGTGTGGGGTGCCTCATCCATGGCAGGACCCACCAGATAATCATCTTGATCATTGAATGACTAGGGCACTTGCCAGCTGTGCATCAGGACTGTTTGTATAGAGTTTCACTGCAGCTTATAGCCCTCATCAGGAGTGTTTGTATAGAGTTTAACTGCAGGTTATAGCTGAACATTTACTTCTTTTAGGTTATAGTTGAAGATTTACTTCTTGCTAAGCATAATAAAATTGGAGTAATTCTTTCAGGTTGGGGATGTTATGCTTCCTCTTTGGGCCAAAGGCAGTGCCAGGGAGTTCATTAGGAAGCACCGGGAAGCACTGGAATCTGATTATGTTTCAGAGAATCTACATCATTGGATAGATCTCATTTTTGGATATAGACAGAGGGGAAAGGTAGGTGGTAACATGTTATGTACTAATCTTTATGATATAAACTCATGTGTAGTTATCCATTTTTCAGTCCTTTTCACTTTCTTCTATAGATAGTTTGGCTTTTAGGATGGTCACAGGGCCCCACAATTTTACTGACTATTGCAGGGGGCAACCTCAGGTTCCTTACAAAATCAAGCTGTTTGTATTTGTAGATTGCCATTGCCTTTGCATTGTGATTTATCATGTTTCTACACAAGCTGATTGCACTGGATTTGTTGCAAATTTTGTTGACCAAATTTTTGTGTTTGTGTGTTGCCTGTTGTTTAATCCTTCCTTAACAATATACTTTTCCAGGCAGCTGAAGATGCTGTAAATGTTTTCTACCATTATACATATGAAGGGAGTGTGGACATAGATGCTATTTCTGATCCTGCAATGAAGGCAGCAATTCTAGCCCAGATCAATCACTTTGGCCAGACTCCGAAGCAGCTGTTCCTCAAACCCCATGGGAAGAGGCGATGTGATCGAAAGCTTCCACTGCACCCCCTTCGGCATTGTGGCCATCTTGTCCCACATGAAATCAAGAGGACAACTTCGTCCATATCGCAGATTATCACTTTCCACGAAAAAATCCTTGTTGCTGGCATGAACAATGTGCTTAAACCCAGAACTTACAATAAGTACGTTTCATGGGGCTTTCCAGACTGTAGCTTGAGGTTCATGAGTTATGATCAAGACAAGCTACTCTCCACCCATGAGAGCCTTCATGGCGGCAACCAAATTCAGTGTGCTGGAGTGAGCCATGATGGTCAGACTCTAGTCACTGGTGGTGATGATGGTGTGATTTCTATATGGCGAATCAATGAGGATGGGGCCCGCAATCAGCGGCACCTTCATAAAAAGCGATCTCTTTATGCTCATACGACCAAGATCACATGTCTCTGCATCAGCCAGCCTTACATGTTGATTGTAACTGGATCAGATGATTGCACTGTTATTTTGTGGGACCTCAGCAGCTTGGTCTTTGTGAAACAGCTACCTGAGTTCCCCGCTGCAATATCTGCAATCTATGTGAATGACTTGACAGGGGAAATAGTCACTGCAGCTGGTGTTCTGCTTGCTGTTTGGAGCATCAATGGTGACTGTCTGGCTTTGGTCAACACATCACAACTGCCATCTGATTTAATCATCTCATTGACGAGCACAGTTGCCTCTGACTGGTTAGAGGCAAACTGGTATGTGACTGGCCATCAGAGTGGGGCGGTCAAGATCTGGCACATGGTGCATTGTTCACAGGAAGAAAGCAATCGAAGCAAGCCAGGCGACAATGGTACTTGTGGTTTGGGGCTGAAGGGCAATTTACCTGAGTACAGGTTGGTCCTTCATAGAGTATTGAAGTCACATAAGCATCCAGTCACAGCTCTTCATCTCACTGGTGACCTCAAGCAGCTGCTGAGTGGTGATTCAGGTGGCCACTTACTCTCGTGGACTCTACCAGATGAGACCTTGAAAGCTTCATTCAATCATGGGTGATGATCAGTGATGAAACACATGATGCTAATTTATGACAACAGTCCAGTTGGGTGGCACTGATTATGTGCCGAACCCTGCGTGGATTTGGATGTCCTTGTCATAAGAAGGGCAGGATTCAAGAATGATTTGCTTCTACTAGAGAAAAAGGTGGGCCACTGAAAGCTGGCCCTCGGGATTATTGGAGAAATTGTTCTTCAGAGGGCGATGAGGAAATTGACCTCAATTGGGCTGTTATGGATTAAAGGCGAAGCAAGAATGTAACTGCATGGACCTTGGAAACACCTTGGTGGTTGGTCATGATTGAGATCAGGAGAAGAAAATGGAGCCTCCGTTGGTGCTGCTGGTTCCAATGTAAATAGGTTGTGACTGACATTTGTAGAGTTGTATAGAGTGAGGAAGAACGTCCACCACGAGCGCCATTGGAAAGAGCATCCAGCGGGTTGTGCGATCAACTCATCATGAGTTGTTTTATTTGTTGTTGTTTATTGTATTGGTGCAATTCGAGCGCCGCTTGCCTTTCATTTTTTGTGTTGCAGAATGAGTGTGCAAATGCTTCATTCATGTGTCTCCCACTCGTAAACCTTGTCAGGTGGTAATGATTTGATGAAAGTGGTTAAGTTAAAAAGCATGAGCTTCTGTTTCTTTCCTTGCCAGTAATTAATCATTGGTGCACTTGGCATTAATTCCTTAGGGACACTTCTAGCCATGGATGATGCAGAAAGAAGAAAATGAGGGCATGCGCCGCACAAGCATGTGCTCGGTTGCTGCTGTGTCAGCTATTCATCGCAGCTTACAGAGGCCATGTTTGTGGGGTTCACGTGGTATGCGTATGTTTACGAGAATCCATTCAACCTATACAATACAACCATAAAAAGGGTGAGTAGTTACAATAGCCTAAAGAACCAGGTGATTCCAACCCTCAAGTGGGCCAAAAGACAAACCTGATAATGGTAGCAATGAAGATGGATGGTGAAGATACTGAGGTTTGCTGCTAACTAATGGGAGGAGTGGTGGCAGTTGCATTATTCCCTGCTTCATCTGGCAGGCAAGCATGACCATTCCAAGACAAAAACGTAGGGTGTGGACCACCGATATGTCTATCTTCAAGCCCCACTGCCAACATCTACGTACATTCCATGAAAACGCCCCCACAAACAAGGACCACTTCTTCAGATCCCCGAGTTAACGCGTGCATGCCAGAATGCTCTTGTTTTATTTATTTTTTCGTGTGCCCCATTATACCAATGTTGTTGGATGCCATGCAGACTGCTGCCGCCTGAGTTTTAGACCGTTACCATCACAGATTCCATGCTAGCTTAAAAATATAAAAATAAAAATTAGGGTTTTTGCTAATTATACTCTCGCTTGATTGTCTGATTGCAAATTAAACCTTGTTACTTAGATCTACAAATCAAGCTTAGAAACTGGTGGAGATTGACGTTGCGGTCTAAAATGCACAGTAGGAAAAGTTAAAGAGGGTTTAAAATATATAATTGATTTAAAATGTACAGTCGTCCAATGGTAAATTATACTCTTTTAGGTTTTTAAATTATGCGTTTTAGGCTTTGATGTTAATATCCGTCAAGCTTTATCAGTTTGTGGTTGGTCTAGTTAATTTAGAGGGTTTAGCACATAATTAGGCAAATAAAAAGGACTTAGGCTAATTGCATGTCTTAGTTGGAATGTTGGAATTTTTCGAGGCAGTAATTAGTCGAACTTGGACGGATTGTGGGCTTTTCCCCCGTAAACTTTATAGCATCAGCGATCCAATCTGGACGCAAATGATGCCACCTTCTTGTCAAATGTGGGGAAAATTTGGGTCGAACTACCTCCTAATTAAAATGGGTAGGACTTTTTGTTGTATTTCTAACGAAAATTGACACATTCATTTAATCATACAAGTATATATGCATGTATGTATGCATGTAATGGACCACAGCTGGAGGATGACTTAAAAAAATATGCTCAATTGATGGCCCATAATAACAAGGAGCAATTAGTCAGTGAAGGTTTTCTTCAGTGCTGCTCACATGCCAACATGATCATAACCAACACTGGCTTGAATGCTAGGCCGGCCTAGACCATGAGAGGTTTTGAAATTATGAAAAGCACTCATCAATTTTCTACTTAATATCAGACCATATGCATGCAGCTGCTACAGTCTACAATCGCGTTGGTTTTTTGTGCATTGTCCATCTAATGGGAGCTAGGCTGAACTTGCCCAAACAGAAATTGTAACCATTCACGTGTAATCTATCAGTTACATAAATCAGGCCAACCTTTTAGCTCTCACACATGGGTATCGACCGTTGGGTTACGCATGCTGTGACGCTTGGTTTAAGGATTAAAATGAAAAACAAAAACCTTTGTTTATCTGAAGCTGTCATACCAAATTGGGTGCGTTCGTTGCCAAAGCATGAGAAGGAAACGGGGATGATCATAGCTGTCCATCTAATGTCTTATAAAAGTACTAATTTAATGAGGTCGTAATTTGTGTAAGGAGTCTAGTCTAGCTAGTAGGATTACGAGTCATGTCGCATGAATCTCTTATGTAGTGTGGAAATGTCTACTATATTAATTATAAAATTAGAATTTTGAGAAATTTTGATTTGACGGGATTATATATCTATACATAGCTATGCTATCTTTGCCGTTGAATACAAAGATAACAGAGAAAATTCCCTCAAAAGACTATTTATTTTATTAGGCCCACAACATGAAGATGGGTAAAAGTCTCTCTATGGTATGTGTGAAATTCTTTTTTCTTTTCTTTTTATATTGATGCAACGTGAAATCATCCATAACTACTCATAACTATTTTATTTTTTATATTATTATCTATATTTTTTCAAGAAAAAAATGTTTATTTTGAATTGATTCTCTTTATGATCGATATTATCAAATCATGGCATCTCTTTCACATTAATTTTTTTTTTTTCATTCTCTTTCACCTTAAACCAAATTATACACTCAGTTGCACCCATCTTTGCAAACAGCTTTGTATATTCTGATTTTTCCGGAAAATGATGCCCTGTAATACGAACTACAGGCACAGCCATTTTCTTCAACATTATGAAGATCACCAGCATACAAATGTGGCCAGTCTCACTAGTGATTAGGTGGGAGTTAAGAAACAATATTGTAAGACTTGGATTCTCCATTTTAGGGCTTAGACTGCCCTGATTCTGCTTTAGGTGATAATGATAGTGTGCCCCACCAACTGCAGAGAAATACATTCAGAAAAAAGGCTATTCTGCCCCGCATTTCGTAGAGATTGAATGCTCTACGCAAGTTATTGGCTGGAAAAGAAGGTGGCATCATACCAACCTCGCTATCGTATTGATTCGTCGCCGGCCCTTCCATCTTTCAGGATACAGCTGCTGTATCTGATCATTTTCTTACTCATTAAAGCAGACTTGCCATACCGGCGGTAATGATTCTCCTGCCCAGCTAGTTGCTTTGCACAGAAATTATCAAACCCATTTGGATCACAAGCTATGGTGCATGCAACCCTTTGTTTAACTTGAGACTCTGTTCAGTTTTATAAAGGACTATCCACTCAAGAGCCAGGAAACCACGATAATCATCTTGCACGAATTATTCAAACGATTACAATAGAAAAGCAGTCAAATAAGAAGGATATACTGCTATGATTTCGAGCCGTATACAGCACTTGATCTTATCACCCCACGAGGAAATAACCCTAGCGTTACCTCCGAGATTCGCTTTTTAATACTTGAGGTAATGCACAGAGCGGCGTTTTTCCACGCTGTGGTACAACCTATATGATTATATGAGCAAAAGGAGAAGTAGAACTGACACATGTATGCTACTTTGTACTTCCATGGAGGACGATGCTCGTGAAGTTCTTTAATGCTCCGGCTGGCTGCGTTGCTAGATTTTTACAGCCCTTCGTAAATATTTACATGCATACATTAATTAGGCCATCCAAATTTTGCTAACTAGCGCAAGCATTATCTAGCTGTCATGTACCAAAAAATAAACCAAGATCTGGGGCATGGAAACTTTGCTTTTGAAATAGAATAGGAGGGCGTTTCCCTATATTTAGTTAAATGAAAGTAGGTTTTCATTTGTAATTCCTCCAATGTATGCATGCAGAATATACAGGAGATTTTTTCGAGTATTTAGCCGCGGCTTTTGCTCCATTTTGGCAAAACATGGTCTTTTCTATCTTTTTTTCCTTTTTCCCAACCACCATAATTCAACTCAGTTTCCCAACTACCTATATTGATTTTTTTCCCCATTGTAAAATAGTTTAAGAATTTATGCTCATGCCTCTTATCCTAATACCGTATTTTAAAATAAATTTAGCTTATATATTTAATATGATAGTAGAGATAGGCTTGAGCCTTTTAAAACCCTTTTTCATTCTTCTTCTCAGTTTAGTTGTTTTCATTTCATTGTTAATTTGTGACTTTGTATTACTTACAAGTTTAGGGCCATATTTATTGACTTATTATGATTTTTATACAAGAATCTATGTGATATTACAAACATATGAGAACGGATTTCATGCTTTTTGGACAAAAAAAATTTCGTTCCTATAATTAACAATGCAGGTGCGAGAGCATCGTACTTCCAGAAGCACACATTCCTACTCCCACAGATACAAGCAAGATGTCGATGAGATATTGTAAGATGCAGTGGAATCTTTACGTACCTGAGATATTTTATGATTCAGTGGAATCTTTATGACTCGAGAAGCGTCACCAGAGGGCATCATTGACAAGGCCTCTAAGCTCGTAGTTTCAGATTTTCAATCGAAAACGAGTGAGATTATTAAATAAGATATAGAAAGTGCTAAACATTTGAAATGATTTTAATATACATGATAGCATTCTTTCTGTGGAGCAAAGATGGGATTTGGAAGAGGTGGTGATCAGATGTGAGGATAATATCATTTGGACTTGAACTGTGAATTTCTCTTGTTATCTTTTGTACTATCACTTTTTTTTTTCTTTTCCTGCCTTCCTGCCTATGGGCTCAATTAGTAGATAATTAGAAGTTCGATTGCTTTGGGTTTCTTAATTAGTTTAGTATGTGAACTTACCTTCACTGACCGTGGAAGATTTTAATTCTAACAGGCTTTATGAATTTCCAAATTCCGTCACTTGTACATCAACAATCTTCTTCAGCAGAACTTTCAGAAAACGCAATTGGACACTGTCAGATGTGAATGCTTTTCTTCTATGTAAGGCTTCTTCTCATTAATGGTTTCAAGCCTGTTTTTCGTTTTAGCTTTGTTTCACAGGTTTGTTTAGCATTTTCATCCAGCTGTGTTACACCGTTGTTTTGAAAATTTGTGTGGCATTTTCATTTGGATGTTTTACAAAGTAAGTTTGGGTCGTTACAAGAGTTCACAAGAGCGGGCAAACCTAAAGATTATCATGGGAAAGTTGATGACTGGCTCCAGCTTGGTGTTTTTTGAGCTTTGATGTAACAAATTGCAGTAAATAGTAAAAGCATCTTGAATGAATCGCTTTGCTTTGTTGAGGAAGTGCTATCATTAAAAGCTTCTGATTCATATGCCCTTTTTACCCTAACGTTCGGCTATGGCTTGAATGAAGAGGCTAAGAAACCGTGTAAATAACAGGAATGAAGCCTGAACAAATCTCAGAAAGGTAGACTCACCGAAGGAACAACCATTTGCTCCCTGCCCATGTGTTGTTTGAGGAATATCCGATTATTTAAAAATGTGGGTCGCAGGGTGATGATTGCTTGAATGTCTTGGAGATTCACTATCTGCAGTACGCAGAAGTCAATATCAACAGACTGCCCATATACTATCCAGTTTGCTAGTGTGATTCTTCGGACAAGAGCTTCATCAGCCTGATTCCAAACACATCAACAATCACATCGCGTCTCATCTTTTAGGACTTTGTACATAGATAAAAAGAGAGAAGAAGGAATCAGCCAATCGCAATTTATTCCATTTGAAAGAGAGTTTCACATTAATGAATCGAGCACCTCTAGATTTTGTACTAGCTTGCTTTCATCAGTGCGTAGGCCTTACCTTCGCTTGGTATGCACAAGAAATAATAGAACTGCTACGTTGGGATATTAGAGTTCATTAATCATTGACCTTTCCTCTTCTCTCGTATCAAATGGATAGCTTGTTTACCTTGCAGAATAGTCCAAAGATTGAAATATCTACCGGATCATTCTCATATTTCAAATGGATATGTACATGTTTCATTCCAGTCAGGACAGACAGAAAACAAAACAAAAATGCACAAGATGCATGTGCGCACATGGAGGAGCATCAGAAAAATCAATGCTTCTGCACCCAGAAAGCACGTACATGGAAATAAACAAAAAAGAGTGTGCAGAAATCCCCACCATCCGATAAGTGAAGACCACTTGGGGATTGAGTATGTAGTTGAATGCCAAGGGAAAAACCTCAATTAATAAGGAGATTTGGGGAGACACTTCTTTCCAAAATTTGGAAGGAAATCTTTCCTCAAAAAGTAATGCAAACATAGGTAGAGGAGTACGTAGCTCACGACTGAGATGCGATTGGTAAGAAAATAACACTACCGCAAAAACGATTTTTTCTCATGTTCTTCTGTTTTTTAAGTGATTGTACGTCCATAAGGATATCTTCAAGACATCGACATAAAACAAGCAAGCTGAAGTCGGATTTCTGAGCCGGATTGGCATGGCTAAAGCTTGTTGCCTGATCATTTCATTGGTGTAGGCATGATCGAGACACGAAATCGATGCTTTGGGTTAGACACATGCCTGCGGCCAACAAGAACCGCACACGCGGGCAACAGGCGAAGATAGCTTCTTGATGTACAGGCAAAGATAGCAACCGTCTGGCAATCCCTTCTACGTTGAAGGGATAAGAGAAGAGCATAAACCAAGCAAAGAGTAGAAAGGATTCAAATGAGAAAGACAGCCATAAAACTAGTAATTAAAATCAAAATACAAAAGAACATACCCTTCTGTTTTCAAAGGCAGCCTTCTAAATAGAATCTTGAAAAGAAAAGGAGGGAGAGACATGGGTTTAAGAAACCCTAGAAAACAAAGGAGGGCAGCTAGGTTAATTCTGTTGTACATCAATCAACAGGTGAAACTGCCGCATGATCTGGCTTTCCCATGAAAGATTCCGAAGGTCAGATCATGCTGGCAGCTTCAGCCGTTGGTCCTGCACTGTAAGAAAGCTTCTTGGGCAAGGGTTTCTATATAGAGAGAGAGCGGCTTTTCATGGCTCTTTTTTGCAAGGAGGAAGGGGGGGATTGGGAAAGGGGGAGAGAAGGAATAGATACAGGGTGTATGGATGGATGGTAATATATACCTTATATTCTCTATTTTTTTTTATTGTTAGGTGCCTTTGGACTCAGGAGTTGATATGTACACCCCATAGTTTTGATGCATTCACACTCCTGTTTCCTTGTCTTTTTATACTTGGCTAGGCAGAAAAGAGACAAAAGAAATGGGTGTGAAGGGGGAGAGAAGTTTGTTTTGCATGCATTTTAAGCCAACGTGGTCCAGCCATAACAGCTGGATGATACCCTGCTCGGATGCGCATGCTCTGATCACCCAAGCCCTCCATGTGGCAGGAACATCCGTGAATTAGCCAATCTCTTCATGCTCATATCACAGCTTGTTGATCCTGTCCACATTCAACCTTGAACGCAGAAGTTCCCATTGATGGAGGTGATGATCTGGGCCTCTTGTTTGTGTCCTCAGACAGGAGGATGGACGGTCCTGATGCAAAGGAGATGTGGGCCCCGATCTATCAATCCATGAGTCACGCAAAACAAAGCCACATGAAATGAAAGTGGGTGCAGTTATCAGTTGGGACTAGTTTATTGCAAGTCATAGATTGAAGGGGAAAAAAAATAAAAACGCCTTTGGTGTGGTCCCATAATAAAAACAAGGCAACTTCAATATTGCTACACCCACGCCACCAACATGCATGTTGGAGAGGGTTTCTAAATTTACTAAGGGCTTTTAATAACTTTAGGGTGGGGGACTCTTTCATGCATGTCTCCATCTCATTGAAGGAGATGCTCCCCCACTCTCTCTCTCTAACCCAAGCAAGGAGAGTGAGGGTGCATGGAAACAACACGGTTGGGAATGGGGACCATCTTGCATGGCCTTATATGCATTTCATAAGGTTCACATAAAAAAGAAAGGAAAGAGCATGCCAACCCACCAAATTCATGTGACCCTCTTATCAGTCATCCTGGCTGTGATGTGCATTCACTTGGTTCCTTATGTGTCTGTAGTTTCCCTTGTGAGAGATGGCGACCTATTCCTATAAATACATCTTGCCATTTCCATTCCACTTTTGCTTCTGTTGGTTCCAATTATACATGAACATGGGGAAGGCATTTTATCCGAGACATTGGCATGGATTAGGTAACATTGGACGGTCAGTCGGCATCAAGGCCAATCTGACAGAAGAAGCCAAGAAAGCGATGTTTTTCAACACTGTTTTGATCGTTTATGGTCATTCAAGCTGTAGCGTGCCACTCACGGTAGGCATCTAAGACATTCAAATCAATCCAGACTGTCAAAATCATTGGTATATATAGATCAAATCATTAAAGAAACCAATCGCAGAATCATGTCTAACGAACGGTCACAGCTTATTGATCAGCAGTTCAAGATAGAGAGCTAGAAAGCAATTTAATTAAATAAGAAGAATTTCCCACCTTCCGTAACAGGGATTACCACTTGGACAGTTGAGATGGCCACACGTATGCCTACTCCCACCGAATAGAAGATGATGATGAGCTAAAATTAATATCATACAAAGTGGGGGTGAAGCATCATGTCATGTGTTGTCTAGCTCGTTGAAGAGTATTCCTTTTATTTAGGACCACAGGCGGCTGTGGTTTCAAGTGGATTATATGGAAGAAAGAAGTATCTTGATAGGCCTTCTATGGGTACCCTTGATCAACGGTTAGCTATTCACCACCTCACTTCTAAGGAGTTGGGCAAATATTCGACATTGATTTATAAGCAACCACTAATAACTACACTCGTTGCACCATGGATTACCCAATGCGGACCCCTGGTGCCACCAATAAAATAATGCCATATTTATAATATAATATGAGTCCTTAGGATACTAAAATGATTTCAATAATAAAAAAAGTGACTTAACTGGTTTATTTGTTTTTATTGCCTTTGCAAGAGGTTTTTAATTTCTATTTTTGTTATTTTATGTAGCCTATCTAGATTTTATATGGATCATTGTTGATATTTAGATAATAAATTACATTTAACATAGGTTGAATGGATTAGATTAGTCATTAAAACATGGTTAAAAATTTTCTTTTAAGCATGTGTATATATGTACGAGGAATACTCTGATATTATATATATATATATATATTTATTGTTGAAGTGAATTGATAATTTATTTTTATTTGGGCCCCGCATTAATAATTTTGTAAGATTCGACTCAATCATTAATCTTATCATTATCTATTTAGCTAATGCCTCAAAAATTATTTCAATCAAAAGCTTACATAGATCATAAAATTAAAATTAATTTGATAATGAATTTCATCCCGTTAAAATTGTTTGATTATTTAAAAAGGCCCACATACTTTTAATCAAATATTCAAACATTTCAAAGTGTTCATCCTATTTATAATATTATTTGCATAGAATTTTATAATATTTTAATGCTCAAGTGGATGGATCCAAGTCAATTTTGAATTTTACATATTTTTATACCTTTTTAAATGGTATAAATTACATAAGATTTCAATTAAAATATTATTTAATATTTGTATTAAATATATAATACTAAATATAATAGCCGGAATAGATTTTACAAAATCATTAAATAGACCACGGATGAAAAGGATGTAACAATTTGCTTTAATAATACATACACTACCAAAATAGTCTTCAAATCAATCATACTTCAGTAGAGAGAGGGAGACAAAAAAAAATTTCTCAAATTAGTTATATTTTCAGAACCAACCAGTTCCACACAATCTTAAAGTGGATCCTTTTGTTTGGGCCCACTAAGATGATCCCATGAAATTTAATTCATTTATTATATTTAACAATATCACTTAAAATCACTTCAATCGGGAGTTTATGGACACCTCACATAAATGGATAAGTTTAGACTACTTATATTCACTCTAAAATGGATTTAATTTTTTCAGTAAACAAATTTATCAAATAGAATGAGTGAATTAGATTTCATCAAATCATCTTAGTAAGCCAAATAAGCGTTTGTAAGACTCATTCTAAGAGTTATTTTCAAAAAACAAAAAGAAAGAAAATTTGCAAGAAAAAATTTTCAATATCTTATCTCATGGTTTTTAACTCTTTAGGAACATCTAATCTATCTACCATGACATCACAACTAGGGTGTGCAAATCGTGGCGGGTCTTGGATCCGGGTTTATTGGCTTGCGGGTTGGACCAGTTCAGAAATTTAACCCAAATTGAAATTCCGGGTCGATGTGGTGAAAAACCGACCGGACCAGACCTGGATGACTAATACATATTAAAAAAAAAACAAAATCTTAAATAAACATACATCAAAAGCAAAATAGTTATAAATAAATATAAATACAAGTTGAGGAACAACTGAATTTTTGATTATTTTAGGCTTACATCAAGATTCTGCTTTATTTTTATCATGGATGAGCTCATAAATATTTAGAACAAAAAAGCCCTTAGTATTTGTTATTTGTAGATAATAGGTGAAATAAAAAAATAAATTTAAAACTAAATAAATAGTAAGTTATTTTAAAATCTAATTAGTTGAACAAAACAAAATAAATGTAATGCAATTTAATAGTTTTGCATAAACTATGTTGTTCATCAGTTTAGAATTTCAACTTTATTATCCATGCTATTTTCAAGCCAACAACTTGAAAGCTGTAATTTCACTCACTTTGGATTTAGTTAGGTGCAAATATGAGGTTATTAATATAGTGGTTCTAAAAGATGATAACATTTTCATGATACCTTTTATAGATTTGTTGACTTGACCCAAATTTGACCTGAATTTAACCCGAATTAAACCCATTTAAACTGACCTAATTTATTAAGAACCGGGTGATCGACTTTCTAGATCACCACACATAGACACTATATGAGTGCCTGATAAAGTGATGAGATGAAAATATACTACCAGAAAAATTGCAAAAGTTGTAACAGAGACGTAGAATTCTTACGGTCTGCTCGGATGGATAGTATTTGAGGCAATGTGTATTAGAAAAGTGCATTTAAAATACATGCTAATACATATTTTATTCAACGAAATCCCCCTCCTAAGAATTTTTAAATTATCCTTTTGGGCTTGTTGATTTGGATAATTTTTCGGACTCGACTCAGAAAACAAGTTGATTTTGGGGAAGTTTTATATAAAAAGAAAAGGTTTATGGACTGATTTTCATGGATAAAATGCTTTTCTACTTATTAAATTTTTATTTTCCTGAACGATCCCATAAATATTGTATAATTCCAGAATGTTCAGACTTTTGAAAAACACGTTTCCACTTCCTTGTATTGTGCCAATCCTTTCCATGAATCTCCCCGCGTAGAAAATAAGGACAGAACAAAAAATTGTTTATTTTAATGTATCAAAATATTTCAATTATATTTTCTTAAACAATTCTTTACTCGTTAACACTTAGGATTTATAAGGGCAATTCATTGGTTTGTTCATCATTTTAGTATTTTAAATCTACTTGCACCAAAAGCAACTAAACAATTTAAAGCCATTTACTTAATAACTATATTAAACTATTTCAACTTATTTGACTTCAGCCGTAGCTATTTTTTAGCCATTAACTAGTAAGTTCCACCTAAATCCACACATGCCCTGAATCTACATTTGTGCCACTAATTAGAGGGGGCTAAAATATTCCAAAACTTAAATGATGACTCACAAGTGATAGTAGATAACCAATCAAAACTTGGCGTGTAAACAAATTCACTTGTTAGATTTAATTTTATTTAATGTCATTCCAGTCACTTGGCTGGGTAGGGACCCCGTTTTCCACAATTGTCTCGTTGTTGATGATGTATCATTAGAGACAGAAGGTGGTGCACCCTTCTTTAAGACCCTTTCTGATTCTGACTCATGACTCTTCTCATGTTTTGTCATCCAAAACAAGGTGGAGATGGGTTGTTCCCATGTTATTTTATTTAAAAGAAGTGCTTCATTACTCTAATATTACAACTAGCTATGTCACCTGTCCTTGATGCTTTTATATGGATAATGCTGGGACAGTTTGATTGATCACTGATCACAGCTTGTGTGTTAGTTCCACCACACTCATTCCTAACCATCCGTTTATTAGCCTGCGGTGGACAAACGGCTAAGATCATTTTTTTAATAAAAATTCGTCAACACACAAACAACTTAGAACATTAGTAGGTTGGTTATCTTGCTGAAGAATCACCTTTTCCATGCAATTCTAACAACCCATTTGAAAATGGAGACTGCAAGACATGCCCATTTTAAAGGTGATTCTGATCATCCATCTGCTTGAATTCACAAGCCAAACACTCACCCGAAACACTTTGGATAAATCGATCGTCCTGTCCAAGTGTCTTATGCAACTGAGAGCATCATACAGCGGCAGGGCTCCTAGGAAAATTGGATCAGTCCACTTAATTAGATCTTTTTAAAGTTTGTTGCATCTTTTCAATCCATGGCCTCAACAACCCATCAAGAAAACAAAGAGGAGCCTGCAATTTGGTTGAGGGAATCACTCACATGCAAATGGTTGTAACACGGCCTATGGTTCAATCCAGTTAATAAATTGGCCCAACCATTCAATGATGTCATTTATCCAATAGATGGTTAATAAATACAAGTTTCGTTCACTCAATCAAAGGATTCCTACTTAGGAAATGTTTGATCATGATGCATCAGTTCCAATTAATGGGCGGTCAGATATTGGTCAGAGAAGACACCTGGCAAGAGAGAGATTGTAAACTCATCCATTGGTGCAGCTGAAGTTACTGTCCAGACAGTTGTACCGAAGGCTTTCCCATTGATAATCGTTGTGCGCACTAAGTCCATAGGACTACGTGGTCATGTTTGCAACCATGTGTAATTTCAAAGGAAGAAGTTCCAAGGGCCCATCAACACTCTTCCTTTTTATGTTTAAACAATTCATTAGAAGTGTCTACCAACCACCGGTCAACTGACGACACACTCACCATTTGGCCTTGCTTACTTGGTGCCTCAGCATCACAACCATATATATGACTGTCCACCTTGTGGTGAATAATAAATTAGTTAATCCAAATTGATTTTGTAATTTTCTTGAGTTTGGTTGTAACAACAATTGTGGAATTCAATGATTCTTCAGTCTAAACTGCTGGACAATTTCTTGAAATGACGTACTATGTGTTGAAATGGAACACAACCTGCTTCTTGATGGAAAATCGTCAAGATTGAAATTCATCTGTTGGTTGTTGCAGGTGAATCAAGGTTTTCTAGTCAAAACCAATTCCATCTAGAGCGGTGTTTTCAAAACTGGAGAATTTTTTTAATTTTAACATTTTTAATTGAATGAAAGAATGAATTAAAGTTATATTATATTATAACTAAATATCTATATATTTAGATTAATATCTATGATTTATATTTTTCAAAATCATGTTATATTAATTTTTATAAATTATTCAAAAAAAAAAAGATTCATTCAGTTAAATTAGCTAATGGAACCAGTTAGGCCATGAAACAGACGATTGACAAAGTAAAATACCAATTCAGTTTTGATAACACTGGTTTATATATAGAGGATGCAACCCAATAATTTAGGGGTATAAATTGGGTGGGGTCAACCCCACCTTAACCCTCTTTGCAAATTTTTAATTCAATCCTAAACTTAAATTTATTTTTAAAACCTTAATCAAACCCTAACCCAGCTATAAAAAATTCACTTAAGTTCAGATTAAACTTGGATTGATCATCGAAATTGAAAAGGCCAAATTTTATTTTAAATAAATATATTATGTTAATGGTAACATAAAACCATTGAAGATTATATTTACCACTAAAACGAGAGAAAACTAAAATAGGAGAGGTGCATATAAAAAACGGATGGGCATGCAAAAAATCAGGGAATTCACCTAAGCAATTTAGAGATACCTGAAATTGGATTGAATTTTCAATTTACACCCCTACCCAAGAAGCGGACAGCAACCAAAACTGAGTGTTGGGCCAGCTGCGTGTGGATTGAGATGCCAAACCCACCCAAGCTGCTTCAAAGTCTTCTGGCCGCATGTGCCAACCTGCCAGCCGAACAGAGCATGCAATTTTATTTTTGGCAGTCCCTTTCACGGACCCCTTCCAAAAGTATTGTGTGCGCAGAAATAAAGAGCTGCTGATTATTGAGGGTGGGTCAAAAGTTCACAACATTATGAATTTTTGCACGTTTTGTGAAGCCGTCCATTTTCCTCACTAGCTGAGATTTTTGGAGTGCTCTAACGTTTCGATCACATCAACTGAACGGTCTGTGCCCCCACATAGCACCATTTCTTTGACACCCAAACCAAAATTGCGGCCACCAAGGTAAGGGATGCAGCAAAAAATGCAGCCCATGACGTGGATCACACTCTAGCTAAAACGTACACAAATGTATGGATGGATCTTTCATGTGGTGTGGTGTGGCCCACCTAATTATTGTGTGTTTTTGGCCTGTGATGAGTCAACAAATTCAATAGTGTAGAGCATAGAAATTCGATTGTTTGCCAATCTTCCATTGGGCCACTAGGCCTAGCAATGGGAATGTAAGTGGTTTTCTTTGGTGGCCCTAAGCAGGCCTTGCTGTCCCTTACTATGTCTAAGTTTTAAATTTGGCTTACAAGTGGGTTGAGCCCAATCCCCTTTTCAACTTGTTTCAGGTATCTTGCAAGTTGCAACCCCTCTCAAGCTTAAGTAGGGAAAAACACAAAAAGCACCATCTCCACTTTAGAAATATGAAAAATCTAATTCCCCCCCCAAATTTTCCCCTTCCCCCTGCCACTCTGCATTTTCCTCTCTTCCTATGAATGAGCTGCTCCAATGAATAAAAATCCTTTGATATTTTCAGATTTACTTAAGTATAAAAGAGTCCAGATGCTTCATTTTCACTAGGGCGTGTTTTGACTGTGTGTTTAAAATATATGTTGATATCAGTGAAATAGCTTTTTTTTAATGAAAAGTTAGAATTAATAATTAAAAATATAGGTAATGAAATAGCTTTTTTTTAATGAAAAGTTAGAATTAATAATTAAAAATATAGGTAATGATAAACATAGTAGAGTCGTTTAAAATAATTATAATGTCGCATCATATAAACCCACGTCCATCCAAGCACATACTCCTTTTTCTTCTTGTCCTTATTTAAAACTTTATTTTGATGTATCTATGACTATTTGAATTAATCGAT
Source organism: Pouteria campechiana (assembly GCA_036873735.1). Taxonomy (NCBI): domain Eukaryota; kingdom Viridiplantae; phylum Streptophyta; class Magnoliopsida; order Ericales; family Sapotaceae; genus Pouteria; species Pouteria campechiana. The sequence continues at coordinate 49,791 of JAYJMB010006079.1, forward strand.
GAAAATTCACTTGAATTTTAAAATTATTTATATTGTTTTTAATCTGAATTTTTAATCCATTTTCAGCCTTTAACCCAACCCAATTCTTAAAAAGTAGCGTTTTTTTTTTTAAATGGATTGAATTATAATTAGGGTTAAAAGTGTAAAAAAAGTGGGTTAGGGTCATGGGCTGGCTCCCACCCAAACCAACCCAATCTCCAAGCTCAAGCTGAAGCTGCCTCTGACAGAGAGATACACCCTGAGCGTTTTTCCGATTCTCTTCCCATGCAAACCTCATCAATATCTACCGTCCATGAGACCCCGAAGCCCAATCTTCAGCCATCCATCTCTCATGCTCTTGGAAAAATGCAGCTCTCCAAAAACCTTCAAGCAAATCCACGCCCACATGATCGCCACCGGCCTCACCCTCCACACCTTCCCCCTGAGCCGTCTGATCCTCATATCCTCCTCCATTCTCGGGCTACTCTACGCCGCCAAAATCTTCCATCACATGCAATATCCACCCACCATTTTCCTATACAACACCCTCATCTCAACACGGGCTGGCCAAAACCATCGCCACGCTGCCTTCTCTCTCTACTTCCAACTCCTCCACCAACATCCTGTCAGACCCAACAACTTCACTTACCCTTCTCTCTTCAAGGCATGCGTCGCCCACCCATCATGGCTCTTGCATGGCCGAGCCCTTCATGCGCACGTAGTCAAGTTCCTGGGCTCCACCTCAGACCAGTTCGTCCAATCCTCGCTGCTGCATTTCTATTCAAAATCCGGCCAATTAGCCCTCTCTCGCTATCTCTTCGATCAAATTCAAAACCCCGATTTGGGTGCGTGGAATTCAATCTTGTCCGCGTACTCGCATGCTTGCACTGGTGAGGATGCGACCATTACTGTGGAGGCATTGTTTCTATTCAATGAAATGCTGTATTCTGCAATTAAGCCTAATGAAGTTACGCTTGTGGCACTTATCAGCGCTTGCGCTGATTTAGGGGTGCTTAGTCAAGGCGCATGGGCCCATGCCTACATGGAAAGGCAGCATCTTTCTTTGAATCGCTTCGTGGGAACAGCTCTGATCGACATGTACGCGAGATGTGGCCGCGCGGATCTCGCCAATCAGGTGTTTGATGAATTGCCTGCGAAGGACACCTTGTGCTACAATGCCATGATCCGCGGGCTTGCGGTCCATGGCCACGGCCACCGTGCACAGTGTCTCTTTGATCAGATGATGCGTGATGGTGTTGAGGTTGATGAGGTGACAATTCTAGTAGTGTTGTCTGCATGTGCACATTTGGGGTGGGTTGCCGAGGGCCGTAGGCATTTCGAGTCCATGAAAGAGGTGCATGGGATTGAACCGAAGGTTGAGCACTATGGGTGCCTGGTGGACATCCTCAGTCGGGCTGGGCAGCTTGATGCGGCAATGGACGTGGTCCGACAATTGCCCATACAACCTAATGCAGTGGTGTGGAGGTCGTTGCTGGGAGCATGCAGGATGCATGGCAATTTGGAGCTGGGGGAGCTTGCACTCAAGCATTTGTTGGAGCTGGAGCCTGAGAATAGTGGGAACTATGTGCTGTTGTCAAACATGTATGCTGAGATGAATAGATGGGATGATGTGAGGGTGGTGAGGAAATCGATGAAAGATAAGGGCATCAACAAGATGCCAGGAAGCAGCTTGATTGAGATGGATGGGCCAGTGCATGAGTTTATGATGGGAGATAGGGCCCACCCATGTACAAAGGACATATATGCCATGCTTGATGAGATGGGTAAAAGGTTACATGCGTGTGGGTATAGACCACGCACAGTGGATGTGTTATTTGACATAGATGAGGAAGAGAAAGAGGGTGCAATTTCATACCACAGTGAAAAGATTGCAATTGCTTTTGGGTTGCTGACATCGAAGCCCAATGCCGCCATCCGGATTATAAAGAATCTACGTGTGTGCGGGGATTGCCATGAAACCACAAAGCTTGTTTCTCAAATTTATGAAAGGGAAATAATAGTCAGAGATCGGATTCGCTTCCATCATTTCAAAAGCGGTAAGTGCTCTTGTTTGGATTATTGGTGAAAAGTTGCATTAATGCGTTTGAAATTTATTAATGAGATTCATTATTGTTTTGATGGTGCACAAGGGCATTTGGTTATCCTCCCCTCATCCTTTATTTTCCCTTACTCCGAATAATCTTTTTTTTTTTTTTGTTCAACTCATTGTTACCTATATTTTCAATCCTTACGTATATTTTTTCATCCAAAAAGCATAATTATTGATTTATCATTACCTATATTTTTCAATCCTTGCTTTTGTCTTTTCATCCAAAAAGTATATTTATTCGTTCATCATTACTTATATTTTCAATCCTTACCTTTCTCTTTCCATCCAAGAAGCATATTTACTTTGTTTACACATAACCAAGAAAAAGAAAAAGGGAGGACAAAACATAAATAGAGATTTGGCTCTAATACTGCCACAATGCTAAATGAACCTATTTTATCCCAAAATGATTAACCACTTTAAGAAGCCTTTTCTTACCTAAGTGTTTGAGCAATGTGGGGTTTCTACGCAATCATCTGGCCATACGGCCGTGCGAAGATTATTTTGACCCTCATAAACACTGTCAGCGACAGTTCTGTGCGCCCAAGTGGACTTGGTATGTGTCACGTGGCCCATCTGAATTCTTGGCTACTATGAGCTTGACGCTTCTGCCCGTCTCATCACTTATGCAAAAGCCCCATCTTATATGAATTTAATTGAGGGAAATTAGCTAGTGTACACGGATACATGATACACACTTTTCTTTTGTATATATTATTTTTAGAAACATCTGAACCAATCAGTATACTTGTAATCATATATTTTTATTAACCCTAAAATTATCGTAATTGAAAATGTTTGTAGGCCGTAATAAAAATAAACGCGTAAAATTTTATAAAAAAAATAAATATTTTCTTAAATTTTAAGGCCAACATGGATCCCTAATTGACATAATATTTATCATCTTGAATGAATAAGTCATGCAAATAGAATTAATAGGTTTATGTGGGGTTGTACATCTATCCTAGTTAAGCTACCTACTAATCTGTGGATTAACTCAATACACGTGTGTGGGCCCCACAGCTAGAATAATCGTGAGCACTCCCCAAATTTACATTATATTAGTCTACAAATAATTTGCATGCCAAGCATTGATTCAAAATGTTTTCTTGGTTTGGCCCGTGAGTCTCACCCGAACATTAAAAAAGAGAACCAAGCATTGTTTAAACTTCAATCCAACTGCTTTTTCCATTGCAATGCTTTTTAAAGAACCCAACCACAAAGATATAAATGCTGTCGATATCAACGACTGATTGTAAAATGGCGGTTTCAACTGCCTGCGTATCAAAAAGGTTTGGTACTTGCGTAATCATCCACACCATCCCAGAAATATTAGAAAAAGTCATTTTGGATTAACTCGGGATTGTGCTCTCCAAATCAGATTCCTTTCGAGATGTTTCTTGCTTTGTGCCACCCTGCTTTGATTGGTAGATAGTGTCGGTAGCACTATCAATTGCAATGGAGGATTACAATCTCGTTAAAAAGCAGGGTTATTATTTTGTCATTTTGATGATAATGATAAGAAAAGTTTAGAATTATCAAGAGGGCTACTCTGGGCCTGATCGGCACCATGGAATGGGTTTACTCGGATATTTTTTTTTTTTTTGCAAGGCTTAATTTGGTATGTACTTTCCGCCATTATCCTGCCTTTTTTTTTTCTCCAAATTTTACCTATATTTTTAATCATGGGATGTAATCCCATAAAAATGTTTTCACAGTAACTCTCATGAAAATGTTTCATTTTATATTTCGAAAATTAGATTTTGAAAATCTAATTTATTAATGATTTTTAATATTAGGTATTTAGCCAAGATGCAAAAAATTATATCATTTAGAGACTTGAGTGGACCATAAGTTGATCGACAATTTTAATAGATCCATATTAACTTTTAAATAATATAATTTTATTATCCATCCAAGTCTCCAAATGGTGTGATTTTTTGCATCTTAGCTACATGCGTAATGCTAAATATTATTAATAAATTAAAATTTTAAAATTTATTTTTTAAAATATAAAATGAAAGATTTTTATAGAAGTTATCATGAAAATGTTTTCATTGGATTATATTCATTTAATCATTACTCCTAATTTATTTTAACATTATTTACTTTATGATTAACATTGTGCTTTGTACTGTTGACATCATTTTTTAAACTCTATTTCATTCCCTTCAACACATTCTTAAGTTTACAAAATTCTCATGCAAGCATTCTTTTTTGTTAATATATTTTTCTCTTATGTATTACTCTATATACTTTGATATAACTGCATCAATAAATAATATATATATATATATATATATATATAGTGTTGTATGTGTGTTCAATAGGTCTTAGTTAAGTCCCAAGTTCAATAGGTCATGATAGGTTATCTTCACATTCATATTGAATGTACCTCGACAGAGCTATCAGGTGAACTTGTTGCCGTTGGGCCCTTAATAAACCAAAGGGGCAGCTATGACTCATGGTAACACTCAAGGATCGCA